>OY744540.1:52698265-52918265 GCA_963556195.1 Sepiola atlantica
CCGTTGTAATTGAAACGATTATATCCATAAAGAAAACCACCATAAATGGATTGCCGAGACAAGTTTTTTTTCCAATTCTGCAAAAGGCTTGTTGGTTAGGAACAGCGAAAGTGTTAAGGTGCAGCTTGATTGCCTATATTCAAGGAAATTGTCTTGATGTCCAAAGAAAGAACACTCCAACTAAACACATCCACAAGTTGAGACTACTATGGAATAATATTATTGATAATGATGATAATAATAATAATAATAATAATAATAATAATAATAATAATAATAATAATAATAATAATAATAATAATAATAATAATAATAATATATGCATACATGATTGTGTGAAGAAAGCAGTACACCGGGAACTTTACAAACAATTGAATTTCTAATACGCAGACAAATGGTACAAACATAAGCCTGAAACAGTACTGGCAAACGAAAAACACAAAGCCATCTGAGATAGTGATAAACAAAAAGACAAGCTCATACCAGCAAAGAGACCGGATGTTATAATAATAAACAAGCGTGACAAATCTTGCAAAATCGTAGACTTCGCCATTTTTGCAGGCACAGAGTGAAGATAAAAAGAAACAGAAAAACGAAGCAAATACCCGGAACTAGCCAGAGAACTGAAAGGAATATGGAGCATAAAGAAAGTCAGTATAATACTCATAATCATAGGAGCACTAGGAACAATCCCAAACACCTGGCAAAAAGAGTGGGATACATTGGAATCAAAGGAATCATTGGAACTATTTAAACGACGGCAATGACCAACACAGCTACAATCTTAAGAAAAATCATTGAATGCGGAAACCAACGCGCTTAAGCTGCGAAGGGGCACATGGAATCTACGACATGAAGAAAACAAAACCACAGAAAGAACACATCACAAACAAAGGAACAGAAATTGCAAGAAACATCACCTTATAAGGCCCCAATTAATTACACTGGTCTCAACGACACAAAAATAAACCAATGAACAGAAATAGCAAGCAACCGCATCAGCTCCCCTCCCCAAAAATAGAACCAGTCTAGGCTGACACTACAAAAAATATTTGCATAGGGTCAAGGAGGATTAGAAGACCGACGAGGGACAGAACAAACCAGATTTCCACTGGAAATGCAGAGTGTTGGGACCTTGAGGAAGCTTATTGCCACCCGAATTCCAGACAAGAATAATCGTCTTCACTAGCGAGAAACGGCCGTTGCGATACTTTAAGTTTATTTGCGGGGGCTATCAAAAAGGGGAAGAGAATACTGAATATCTTTGGATACTTGTTGTCACTCAGACTCCAAGAATTAATACCGGTTGTCGGTGAGCAATCACATGATGATATGTGTGAGAATTCCTAGTGAGTACAAATAATAATACTAATAATAAAGTAACAGGGAAACACACTTAAGGAATTGCATGAAACTTAAAGATATTTCATGTAAAAAGCGCCTGTGATGGCAAATGCAGTTGCATTAATACAATTGATGGTTATAATTAGAATAAGCATCGTAAGTGATCCGCGGGGTCGGATTAACAGTAACAGTAACATTTTGGCTACTATTAACTGTATATTTTTGTAGCAAAACTGATGCGAACGGATGTGTGTTGTGATTTGCAAAAGAAAGGTCCATTTATAGAAACATTGGCAGCGTTTTCTTTTCAATTGATATCGATTTGGCTTGCCGCCCGGCACGCACAGCCAATTTGATGAATATAGTTACAATAGTTTTAATGTAAAAATAATTTATTTTGTTTTAATCCATTTTTTGTTTACTCTTTTACAATCGATTTATTTATCATTATTGAAGTACGAGGTTCAAACTCAGTAAATATGCTCATAAAGTATATTTCGAAATGGCCATATTCCTGTGAAATGTCATGTAAATAATAAAAAATCTATTCATTTTCGAAATATATCCTGCTTTTAAACTATTACACTTATTAAAACATCGATATAGAAAACTATGTTTCTGTTTATTATGAGAAAAATCAAGTAAAAAATGTGAGAAAATACGAAAAATAGTTTTATTAAAGAAACGAAACACATATAATATCGAAAGTAGAGCATTGTTAAACATAATAATAGTATTGTTCCCGGAGACTCTTGAAAAATGTGGCTTATTAGAATACACTTACGAACAGTCTATCAAACAGTTAAGCACGAAAAAGATACATGTATATTTAAAAGTAGTAATACATGTATGACAAATAAGCTATACTGTAACATTCAACATTAATTACCACATTAACTGCTCAAGATCACCTCCCACAACTTCTATCACACGACCCAGACACACTTTGGCCAAACGATTCTCTCTCTTAAAAGCTTAATTACAAAGATTGACAACTATAGCTCGTATTCCCTTCCATTCATAATACAAATGTATTCTAACCGCGCCCACGTTCGTCTCCAACCCCTTCGCATTTATTGTGACAACCCTCTCATTTCCTATTAAGTTTATACTCCCACCGCTACTTTCTAATGACACCATTTTTTTGTATCTCAAATTTTGGTTTTGTGTCTCAAAACGGCCGCAGGTTCCGAGTTGGCTGCTAAAATTGTTTGCACTTGTGTGATGTTTGCTTCCGAAAACTCACCCTGAAATAGTATTATAATAAAGAGGACACCTTAATGAATACATAGACATTTTTTTTTTTGGGGGGGGGTTCTATTTCCAATACACACACACATACACACACATTTATATATATATATATATATATATATATATATATATATATATATATATTTTTAATACATATTCATATTTGTATGTTTTTCTTAATAGTTTTAAGTACACGCAGAGTGTGAGCCACCTGATATCCAGTTGTAAGGTTCTCCTAGGGGATTGCTATCATACAATGCGACACAACGGAGTGTGTAAATATCTTCACATGACTATTTATAAAAGTTGAATACTCCATGTAGCAGCAATCCCTGGAAGCATATACCAGAAAGAACAGTTGGAAATAATGTATACACCATACACTATGACTATGCACTAACAACAGCTACATATCTAGAAAACGGAGCTGTTAAACCTGACATCGTAATATGGGACAGAAGGGAGACAGAGTTAAAGTCAGTGTTCCTAATGATGCGGGATGGAACAGAGAAGAAAGGGTAAAAAATTACGAAATACGAAGGTCTTATGTACGATATGAAAAGAAACTGGAATCTTAGGAAAATCTCCATCACACCAGTAATTATAGGATCAACCAGACTAATGAAGAATAAGTTCAAAAGTTATCTGGCGAGTATACCCGGTGAACCGAGTGCAAGAGAACTACAGACAACTGCACTTAAAGGGACAGTTACAATCTGAAAAACGATCTCTAGGCTAGAGAGTCTGAAAAAGCCGGTCAATGTCTGGCATCCGGTAGGATGCCCAATTTCTAGCAAACACAGAATGATGAGAAAAATAAAAAATAAAAATGTATATATATATATACTCCTATATGTATATATATATATATGTATATATACATATATATATATATATATATATATATATATATATATATTTCTTTTCGTAAAATATTTCGAAAAACAACGATGCTTCGTACACTATATTTATATAAACACATCATTAGAATATTCATTAACAACCAAATAATTACATGAGTAATTTGATTTGAAAAGAACGGTTGTAGATTCGTTTATTTGTGTCTGTTTCCAAATTGATTGAAGAGGGTGGCTTATTTTTTTAGAGGGTGTGTGTAACTGTTCATGTTTGTTCTCGCTTAACGTCGCAACTCGACTAGAAAATGACTATTAATACATGCATATAGTAACATCGAAATTAATTATAATTTTACGTCCTATCTTTCATGTTTTCCATATTGAATATATTTATGGGCTGTGGTTTAACAAATAACATGCCTTATGAAAAATACTATGTGATGATTGTGAATTATTAATGAAGTTAACAAAATATAATTATGTAGCGATACAGATAAATACACGTAGTGTTGAAATTTGACTTTTAGCGATTACGTTTTAAGCCCGAGGGAGGCAGTAACTTTATAATTGGGTTTACAGACAATACACTGTTTGGAATAACTATCTTTATGCTAATTCATCTCATCTAGGGGCATGGAGGGAGAAAACAATATTCTGTTTCGGTAATAACACAACATTGATGCGACTATATTAAAATGAGGAAGCAGACACTGTAGCTGGTTGTGCACCTTCTATGGAATACGCAATATAGTAGAGACAACTTAGCAGCTTATTTTAGTTGGTTATGTGATCTAAGAACACAAGTAATCATGTCTCACTAGAGAGCGAAGAAAATATTGTGATCTGTCCATTCATGAGGTAAAAGAGATAGCGGAACGACTCCATATGTTACAAGACTATTACATTTTAGGTAGTATATGATTCTTATATCGGTATTTATTACATCAGGATTGATGCACTCCAGTGGTAAAAAGAACTGACCATTTATGCCGGAAACGTAGCAATATATGGGATCCATTTATTTGCCTTTAGACCATGGATACATGTCCGCCTTCGGAGCTTATTACAAACACCCAATTGAACTGGTGCAACATAAGTATCCGGACGTTTGTCGAAAAAAGAGAAACAGCTCATTTTTGAGGTGTCAAAGGTAACTAGCTTCTTTTCTCCATTGCACATCATGCTTCAGATTAAAACGGAAAACTATCAGCCAGCTCATCATAAATGCCCTTCGAAGTAATTAACGGTTGTGATCACTGCATAGATGTCTATAGAAAATCTCAGAGTATCATATGGACGATCGTCAATTTGATGAAACCTTTTCTCATATTAAAGGCAAATATGTTGAAAAGAAAACACTCATCGATTAGTTTGATTTTCGTCAACTCTTTCTTCTTGAAATTTAAGATATCTCATGCAGTATAACACTTTAGAACAACGATTATCTGTAAGCTCTTATTCGAGTATATTTATTTTCATTAAAACTTTGTCTTTAGAAAATGTAATGTTAAATCTAAAATAAACTGCTTTAGAGATGTTTTAACTATTCGTAACTTTAGTTTTGTCATGCGACATATGTGAATGCTTCTTGTTAATCTTCAGATATTTCATTTTGTTATTAAAAATAGTAAGACATCAACTATTTTGTATAATGCAATACATGTGTAGTCATCAATTCCATTCTGATGACTAAGTACATACAATACAACAAAATGGGTAATGTAAGAAAACGTAAGTAGTTATTATCACAACGTTTTTATATTTGGAATATCTAAAGGACATTTAGTGATATATAATACATCATGATCTTAATATTTATGTCGTAAATAGTACAGTGAAATATGATTCATGTGTTCTATATAAAAGAAACATATTTAATATGATTTTTAACGTGATGTTCAAAAGAAGATAGTCGACTATCATGACGCAATAAAACATATACATACAAGCGTTATTAGTATGTGTTTATATTCGTCCAACCCTCTCTACTGAGAACAATAATGCGGTAGTTAAGTTTTAAAAAGTATTTATATATATATATATATATATATATATATATATATATATATATATAATTACGGTTAATATGGAGGAGATGAACATAAGTGAGTGCATTATCACATGCGTCGTTCAATCTAAATAAGCGGAGTAAACGCTAGTTCGAATTAACTTCCCCATTGCAAAACACGTTTTATGTTTAGCAATTAAAAAAAGCGAAATATAAAGTTAATATATATATTTCTATGAATTGATAACTTAGAAACATTTTATCAAGATAAATATTACATGAACTTATTGAACGGGAATAATTTGGAAAATAACGTGGATATTCGATTATATGAGTGCATTAATATACATGCAGTATGCACTAACAATGTGCATTTATATATGTAGGTATGCACTGCCTATTTGAGATGATCAATATTTAGTTTGCTAATAAATAAATGTTGTTAAAATATAGTTACATGAACTATGCGCATACAATATTATTATATATAGACCAACCTACCGTCAGTTTCTATAGCGTTTACTGTATATACATTTTCAATGTCATTTAAGTTAGTCAACGATATTGTCAAACCTAAGCGATGAAAATATCAAAAATCAATAGCGTAGGAGGTATACTATCTATATATATATATATTAAAATAAACATAGTGGGAGTATCCGACAATTGTTTTAGAAACTGCTGGTTCCTCTTCTGGAAAGTAACTGGTGAATTGAAATGATATCCGCCTATACACAATCAGAAGAAAGAAAAAAAAGGAAAAAGAAAGAAACAAACAATCACACAAATTACATTTCAAAAATTCTTCAGAGGAGACAACCTTTTCCATAAGATGCCAACTTTTGACACCTATGTATCAACTCGCAAGAAATTGGGTCATACTATCTCTTCCTCTCCAACCACACGCCCAGACATCGTGACATTATCATACATACTCATATCCACGCTAATACGTACATATTAATATACTCACAAACATACACACACATTTATATGTAGAAGTAAATTCAAAAACATATATACATGTATATATACACACACACATACATCCATACATACATACATACACACACACATATATATATATATATATATATATATATATATATTTATATATATGCATACATATATATATATATACACACATATATACACACACACTTAGTAATATATTAATCTATCCCTGTCTATACATTTCCGTTTCCTCCATCTTAATCATATGCACATACACCGAGACACATTCACACACATCCACCCCCATGTTTATACGCACACATTTATACACTCATAAGCATACATACACACTTATATATAGATGTTAAAATAAAGATATAAATATATATATATATCCACACACACTCATACAGCAATATGTATATATATATATATATATATATATATATATATATATATATATATCTCAACAAATATATATATATATATACACATACATGCACATATATACACACACATACATATATGCACACAAGTACACACACTCACTTATATATATATAGAGAGAGAGATTTATCTATTTTTCGTAATGTGTTAATGATTCAATTTTTCTTCCTCCTAACTCCTTACTAATCACTTTCTTAACAGGTCATTAGATATAGTATTATACATCAAGACAATCATTATTTACTATTTAATTAATGTTCTTACATAATATCAATCATAATTACCGGGGAATTAATTTTATCCAATTGCAATAGTATTTACCTAATTACTTGAGGATTGTAAACACAGTTTTTTAATATCGACTAGTTATTATTTTTATCTTGTTTTTGTTTTATAATTTCCTTAAAACTTTATTTTCTGTGATAATTTTGCGTTATTTTATAAAAGAATTGCATTTTTTATTTTATTTTATTTTCTCTTTATGTGTCCATCTATATTGATTTAGTCTAAATAAAGTTAATTGATATTAATTTAATTTCACTAAATTTATCATTATGTATACCTTGCAATAAACCTCTAAATTCAATATAAATTCTAAACTTTGTAACCTATTAATTTATAGTTCTCCTAGTCATTATTAGCTATCTCACGGAGTCACACCGATACTCCAACTATGTTTATTTTAATGTAAAAGCGCTAATATATATTGCGCACTTTTGAAAAATAATGTTTTCGTTAATTTTGTTAATATTTGTACTTAATTAATTTATATATATATATATATATATATATATATATGTATATATATATACATATATATATATATATATATATATACATATATATGTATAAATGTATATAGATATGTATACATGTGTATATATTAATATATATATATATATATATATATATATGTATAAATGTATATAGATATGTATAAATGTTTTTATAAATATATGTATTAATATATATGTATATATATATATATGTATGTATATGTGTATATCTACTTATATATGCATCTATATATATCTATGTATATATATATACATATGTATATATATATATATATTTATATATATATATATATATATATATATCATTGTACAATTGAGTTGATAACATGTGCATATCAAAGGATGTTTTCTCTAAAGATACTTGCTAAAATATTTAATTGCGCGATTTAGTTATAAATGAAACTAGCAATTGCAATGGTGCTAATTAGACATTAATTGCAACTTTATTACAAGTGTCGAATCTCTTACGAAGCGTCTGTCATTTACGTGTTAGTTCTATTCCTCCACTGCTTATTATTAATGCGTCTACCACTTACACGTATATCCCACTACAACCCCATATCTTACCAGATGCAGTCAAGTAATAGCGGTCAGAATTTAATATTAGTATGGAACAAAGAGAAAAAACAAATGTATTCCTGTGTAGGTATAACGCTTGCAGAAAAATACAATTTGTCTTATATTTTATTCATTTTTAATAGCTATCTTTTAAAACTTTATTGTGTACAATTTAAACAATATAACCAGGGTTTTATATGTCGATAAATGTGTAAACTGTTTCTTAATATATATATATATATATATATATATATATATATATATATATATATACAGAGAGAGAGAGAGAGAGAGCTAGCTAGCTAGCTAGCTAACTAGATAGATAGATAAATATATAGATAGATAGATAGATAGATAGATAGATAGATAGATAGATTGATAGATAGATAGATAGGTAAAATGCACGATATATCGTAAAATGAAATTCCGTGAAAGGCAATATGTGTGAAAAAGACACACTTGAAAAACAAATGCAAGAACAATCATCAAGAAACGAGATATTTTACCGGTTTCGTTCAGATCAACGTACGTCTTAGGATAAGTGAATATTTTAACTTCATTTGATAACGGTAAACACATAGGATCAAGAAAAACGCACACATAAACGTCATTGACACGGTTTAAGTATTTGAAAAAAGAAAGAACAATAAAACGCGCTAGGAAAGACGTTGAATAGGGAAAGGGGAAGGAAAAAAAATAAGATAGAAAAGAAGTCAAAGATATGGATGCGGTATAGTAAGAAAACGTTACATGTATCACAGTGACACCATGTATTGCATTGTTTCAATGCGGGTTTTGTCAAATGTTTAGTGAAGGAATCGGATTCGAGAATTATGTTGATGTGAGATGGTGCCATTATAGCGCTTTCGATTAACTTGCCACGTAAAAGAGGGTATTTGGAGAGTATTCGGTATTTGTAAGGGTGCAGTTTTTTTAAATTAAAATTGTGGTAACAGTTTTACCGTGTATGACTTGTGCGTTTGTAGGAATGGTCTGCTCATGAGCTGTTTGCGTTCGTAAATGCAGGAATTTTACATTTCAATTTTATTTTTTATTTTGATATAAAACACCGAACAAGTAGTACATTTTATTTTGTAAATTCCGGCCAAAGAAGAAGTTTGCTTAGGAGGTCGTTTGGGTCAGGGGGTTGTGTTGAGTAAAGCATTACATTATTCAAAGGCGTATATTACTATTTTTGTATGTCAAAATGTAATTGCTTATCCAAAAAGATAGACATGGTATTATTGGAGAGAAGTATGCACGCTTTCTTTTACTCGGTCATGTCGGGGTTATATGTGTTGGTGATGTTATGAGAACACATCTTTGTGGTGTTAGTCTCTCTTTTGTTGCGGATATTTAAGGCTTTGCGTTTTGGGTTTTTGATAAAATATTGAAAATATTTTAAAGCTGGGGGAGTCTTCTGCATATAGGTTTCCTCATTGTAGATGCAAGCGGGGGCTTTAAATTCTATTAGTTTTGACAAACGATCCTATGATCATTCCGGATGGTATTCTGCGATTGTGGTTAAAGTAAAAATGTATCAGTCAATTTGTTTTCTTGAGACTGATAACTGTATGCTGTTTTGCGTGTTTTGCAAAGGGGGATCAAGTGAGTTAAATATGTGATTATTCGCTATTTCGGAGGTGAAATAAATGCTGTGTCAAATGTTATTACTGTCAGGGAGATTAATGTGATGTGGGTAAATCAGTAGTGTATCATCGATGCATCTAAAATCGTAGAGGTGTGTTAATAGAATTGATTTAAAGGGGTCGTTCTCTAAAAAGTTACAGGAAAGACAGGCAAGGGCACCGCTGAAAAAGGCGCCCATGAATAAACACATTGTTTGTTTACATCATTTG
This sequence comes from Sepiola atlantica, assembly GCA_963556195.1. NCBI lineage: Eukaryota > Metazoa > Mollusca > Cephalopoda > Sepiida > Sepiolidae > Sepiola > Sepiola atlantica. The sequence goes on from OY744540.1 coordinate 52,708,344, forward strand.
TCGTTGAAAGTAAAATGCATTTTTTGTTGGATTAAATAGCATGATTTAATAATTTTGATGCTAGGGAAGCTGAGCTTTAATTTCAACTTAATGTGATGAATTTAAAGGAATCTACGACATTTAGCTATAGGTACGTATGCATTAGCAAATTTAATATCTTAACTGGGCATGCTGTTTTTATTCATATTAAAGTGTTGGGGTATTTGGTTCAGATCTCCGAAGTGTTTATCTGGGCTGAATTAATCGAATTGAGATGGTGAGGGAGTGAATATTTCTGTTATTTTCTCACAAAAACAATTCAAATCTGACATAATAGTAGGAATATATATCTTATACACAATTAAACATTAACTGTACACCAAAGCTCGTCCCCAACTCCCTCCTAGTGGCACATCTTTTAATAGCCGGAATTAAAAAAAATAATATGTACCACATATCTGATGTGTTATATTGGTGAATGGCCCAGTATATAAAATCATGCCTTTACGAACATAAACAGGACCTCAAAAAAACCAATCCCACAAATATACTTTTACCCATTGAAAAAACTGCACCTCAGGACTCCTTAAGCCATCATCTGACAAAAACATCACCGAAATAATGCATTATATTGCTTCACTGAGAGCTCGGGTAAAGTTACGTTTCTTGGGAACTGTACGTCATCCATGTTTTTCTACATTTTTTTCCTTTATATTTTCGTTCTCTGCCGCCGTTTTTTTCTTATTTCAACGTCTCTCCGCACGAGTGTTACTATTCTTTCTTTGTTTAATAGTTAAGCGCGTGCCAATTACGTGTTTCTGTGTTTTTCTGTGTCCTATGTTTTTTACCGTTATTGAATACATTTACAATATTCACTAATTCTGCCCACCGGATCTCGTAGAATGCGCCGCGTAAAACTACTTTCGAAATACCTTTTTCCATTTAGCTTCGCGAATATTTCTTCTGAACAAGGTAACTGATAATGGTAATCTAGTAATGCCTGGTTAAATCCTGTTAAAAAGTCAGTACATACTTGAATTTCTTAAATAGTTTACTTTAAGTATACTGTACGCGAACCCCACACACTATATTCAACTATACATACCAATCTCATGTTCTTGAGCCCATCAAATTCTATTTTATTCGTCTGACGCGAACATAATAGTTTTATTTTTCAGTAAAAATTTTGTATAGCCGGTTTCAACTACAATTCATATCGTATTGCATCTGGAAAAGCCTACAGGAAAATATTGTAAAATCAATTCTATTTTAAAATCCATCTGCAGAATCTTAATTATTTACATTCTGGCAAAAATAATTCCTCCGTAAATCCCACAACTGAAACTCATCCATCCAGTCTGTGCCTAATAAATTAATCAAATTATTGATCACAAATCCTTTTGTTTGAGGCTTTACCTTGAAGTGTTTCTGTCGCTATAAGTCTGCCATCAAATTATGTTTGCAACCCGGTTACTCATTTTACAATGTTGTTAGTACTCACGAAATATATCTTGCCGATGCTCGGTATGTGTAATTTGTTTCATTGATAAATAGGAGTCAGAGCCTAATTACATTTTTATGCTCTATTAAATATTTCAACTTAAGAATATTTCGTTATATTTTCAATTTCGCTGCGATTGACGATCCTGATAACACTCTTTCTTGTGTTATATATTTGTTCTGAATTTAAGCATTTTTACTTGTATAGGAGTAATTCAGTACCAATGCATATGCCCTCAACAAAAACACGACGCACCTTCTAATTTCAGAGTATGTATTGTACACCAATCCTTGTGTAAAAATAAGGCATATACAATTATTTACACTTAATTCCGATAACCTGAAGTAATCACAGTGCTTATTTAGTATGCTAACTCAATTTGTACAATTTTCATTATCATTTCTTGAAAGATTGCAAACATTTCAACCTCTTGTGAAAGACAGATGTTTTGGGACTAAATAATTTCGTCAAAAAATACATCGTTCACGAATTCTAGCTCGCTGCTCTTAAGAAGTAAAAGGTAAATTTCATATGATCAATTGGGCCCACTTGTCTTAATAGCAACCTTACTATTTGAAATCAGTCCAGTGTTCACAGTTTCAATTATACAGGGTGGGGCAAAAGTATCGCATTAGTTTGAATCAGTAACACCGTTAACATTTAATCGAATCTTCTCTTTATTTTTAAGAATATAACAGATATAAACATATATAATGTATCAAGGAAAAATGTAACACTGAACAGCGAACCGAAATTATTGAACTTTGCTTCAGAAACCATCGTTCAATAACCTTAACCCAAAGAGCCTATCGTCGGCATTATAATGTCAGACAATCTCCCAGTCAGACCTCAATTGATCGGTTTCTTGCCCGGTTTCGGCAGCAGGGTTAAGTCAGTGATCTTCAACGATCTGGCAGACTACGTTCAGTACGGACAACGGAAAATGTAGCACTCGTTGAGGATAGCATTGCTGAAAATCCAAACACCTCAACTCGAAGACGAGCCACTCAGATTGGAATGTCCAGAAGGTCACTTCAAAGAATTTTGCGTGAATTGCATCTGTTTCCATACAAAATTCAATTGGTACAGGCATTACAACCCACAGATTTGCAATCACGCGTAGCTTATGCTGTTCACATTCAGCAATTAGCTAGTGAACAAAATGGTTGCATCCATAAGCTGATAATGAGCGACGAAACCCATTTTCATCTGAACGGGTTCGTAAATAAGAAAAACTGCAGAATATGGGCCATTGAAAATCCAAGAACCGTTCATCAGCGTGAATTACATCTACTAAAATGTACCGTAAGTTAAAATAAAGAATGAAATAAAAAATAAAAAGGATTTCAACGATATTCTATTTCCTGATTGGTCTCTATAATATAGAAGGGAATGGAAGGGGTGATTATGTTAATTAGTAAATTAGGGTGGTCGCATTAACGTGGTATATGTAATATCAAAGTACAAAAATAAAATAGGTTTCTCATCTTTACAAGAATTAATCCTCGATTTAAAAGGTAGATTATAAGTGATCATGATTAAAACCTAAATGTGTCCGTTTAAAAGAATAACACTTTTTAAAATTATGTTACAATGCGAAAGTTTTGATTAAGTTTCAGATTGCGAATGTTATACATTTAAAAATTAAATTTATTAGGTTTTTAAAATTTAAATACGGAAATTACGATTAAAATAGGTACTACAATTGCACATGATTAAACAATGTTTTATTATATGACGATACATTAAAAGAATGCCGAAGTTAATATAGGTTTTATTATTGAAATATTGCACACGATCAAAAAAATGTTTTATTATATGACGATAAATTAAAAGTATGGCGAAGTTAATATAGGTTCTATTTACAAAAAAAAATAATTACAGATTAGTTATTTTAAACGTGTCTACATTTTGCCAATAATTCGTCCCTTTTATTTAAGATATTGTTGTCTGCATATTTTAGGATTCTATTTTTTTCTTCCAGACATAGACTGCATCTATGTCTGAAACCCCTCGGAGTGCTTGACTTACATAGTAATGTAAGTCAAGCACTCCGATTGGTTTTAATCCCATATTATTTAGAAACCACACATGCTTTGCTAATTGAATTTTATTGGTGAAATTCGTATTAGAGAACGAATGTTTATGTGTGTAAAGGCGTTGCTTCCAATTTCCAGCAGATATTCCTATATATCATTTGTGTTCTTTTGTCGATAAATTGTGGCTGTGTACACTACATTATCTACATTGCAGTTTCCTTTAATCGGACAGTTGCTTTTAATACGACAATTGAATTTTTCTTCTTGTCCTTACTCTTGTTAGTTGTTGTTTCCAAAATATTTTTATTGTGAGAAGGGATTATGTTGTCCATGTTTTGTGTACATTAGTAACTAATTTTTACCTTTTTACGGTTGAATATTTTATATAACGGGTTACTTTTGGTGAAATGCTTGTCCAATAAATTTTAGAATGTTCTACCAATATAAATATTTGATAGTTGACAGAATAGAGGGTTGAACCAGATAATTCTCCGTCCTCTGTTCCTAGGTTTGCGTTTATTTGTCTCTTCAACATATCTTAATTTTTCCTTAAAACCACTGTTTCCTGATGCATTATCGAATGTATGTTTACTTGCGTTAAAAATAGTTATATTGGATGATAGATTGTTAATTCTGGTATTTATTGTTTTTGGAATATGTTTAATAGTGCATTTCGGTGATTAGATTTTACGTTTATGTATATAGGAGTTTGATTGTCCTTGATATATGGTTTGAAAGGTTCTTCTTTTAAATTTAATGTAATATCAAGGAAGTTTACTTCCTTACCATTTGATGTAATATCGATCTTTAAACCTTGATATTTAAATGCTTTACACAACTTTGGTGTGTACTTGATACCAAAGAGTCATTGCTTTTAGGAACTATAATTTGTCCATCATCTCTATACAAACGTATCAAATTAGGGTCTACTATTCTGCTATTTGTATATATATATATATATATATATATATATATATAGATATAATATAAATTTTCACTATATCTGTAATTTGTGCAGAGTCAATTTTCCCATCGGAACGTCAAATTTATTACCGTTTTTTTAATCCAATTCACTCCATTGTGGACTAGAATTGATATCCGACAAGCCAAGATTATGTATTCTTGTTCGTTTGAAATACCCGAAAAGTTTCTCGCATAGTTCATACTAGAAATGGAGGGATAAAAATCTATGATGTCAAGTTGAATAAAAGAGGCTTAATTCTTATTATTCATTTCTTAAAACCAACTAATAGTGTCTCCTTGTAACATTATTTTAAAAATTCTTATTCTTTTTAACGGACACATTTAGGTTTTAATCATAACCAGTTATAATCCACCTTTTAAATCGAGGATTACATTCTTGTAAAGATAAGAAACCTATTTTATTTTTGTACTTTGATTTTACATATTTTGATACTACGTTAATGCCACCACCCTAATTTACTAATTAACATAATCACCCCTTCCTATTCCTTCTATATTATAGAAAGCAATCAGGAAATAGAATATCGTTGAAATTCTTTTCATTTTTATTTTATTCCTTATTTTTACTTCATTTTAAAATTATTGTCAGATATATAATGGTGTTAACATTCTTTCATTTAGGTTTGAATTGTAGTTGCAAACACATCCGAGGAGACCTAGTTAAGGTCGAAATAACTAATAATGTGTACAACCCGAATGTATATCTAGTCTTTTTCAACCTCATGAGTTATTCATGTTCTGTGTGAACGGACATAGAGCTCTCTGATTCGAATTCCTATCGAAAATAATCGAACCTGAAAACTATATATATATATATATATATTAACACAGTTCTTAGTTCTTTTACGAAGCAAGTTCAGAACAAATTAGTGAAAAAGAAAACAAACGTTCGTAAAGACTTGTTTGTTTCGGCACAACCTTTTTATTTACGAGAAAAAAAAACATCGCTACAGTTTTCTTTCTTTATCTGACTTTGCTTTTCCCTTCGAAGTTTAATCTTGACTTTTCAAAATATCGTTAAAAATAAGTGATCTTTGGAATACATTTTACTCTATTTTCTTGACTTTGCAGTGGATTTTTTAAGAAAAACATTTTCTTGTAAACATTCCATAATCCAATTTCTGACTTTTTTGCTAGACCAATAACTCAAATGAACTTTTTTTTTAAATTACACAATTTTTGACAAAAACCTTGATGTTCGTTGCTTACGTGTTCATCCAACAGACGTATTGCCATTTTTCGTGTTTTGAATCGATTCAAATCGTGCGAAAGAAACATGTAGGAGTGAATAAATTTAAATATTTTCTCTCAAAATTTGTTGAATGTAGATATCAAATACTTGCTTCCAGTGTGATTGGCACAGGTTTTGGGTAATGTTCGAATAACACAGCAACGTAAGTGTCGTCATATGATATTCTAGAATTGTTCTCGCCAGTTTGTTGCAATGTAACTCTCTAACATCCTTCATCGCTACTGATGTGTCCTTGGAGGCTTCTTATATAGAAAGCAAACACAGTGGTATAATTAACAATAGTATGTTAAGAGAAGTAGGTTACAGAAGTACGCGTCATGCATTGGTTGCCATAACTACAAAGTGTGCTGCCGTTGACGTTTAGATAGTTCTGAATTTATTATGGCTGAGTAAATCTCTTTTTTTCCTGAAATTGGTAAATCAGCTTACCTCGTAACATAAATATAATATCATAATCTTACCAAACCAGAATTATGTAAAAGTTATATATATATATATATATATATATATATATATATATATATATATATATATATATATATTCTATGTATATAGTGCGTGTAGATTTTAATATTGCGTTGAGAATTCGAATAATAGTGCTTAATGTACATTTAAACAGAGCAACACATAATTATTAAGAGAAAAACACTATACACACATTAAGGTTGTATACATTACAAATCATTTCGTCCTTTTAATTAGGTCTCCTCACATGTATATACAACCATGTTTAAAAACAAAATGTGGTGTTAAAATGTGGTTGGTTATACAACTGAGGAGACCTAATTAAAAGGTCGAAATCATTTATAATGTGTGTATATTTTTTCCTATTAATAATTATATATATAAATATATATAAATATATATATATATAAATATATATATATATATATATATATAAATATATATATATATATAAATATATATATATATATATATATAAATATATATATATATATATATATATATATATATATATATATATATATATATATATATATACATGCATCTAAGAGAATATCCACAAATCATATTACGATTACAAAAGTATGCAAATTAAAGTTAAAATCAAATAAGCCGAACAAGGTGAACACACTTATTTACATAAGACACATCATTCATTATTAGCCATTTGACTTCTAGCTTATATACTCAGTATAATTCAGTTGCAATGACAAATTGTACAGTCAACATAACCACCGACTAAGATTAATGAATTCACATTTCCTATAACTAATTGTGATATAATTAAAACTATTAAAAGGTGTAAAGTAATATAAGTTATATAGACCACCAGGAATGTTTTTATAGATATGTCATGAAAAAAGTTAAGTTTGTATAAGTTTATTTATGGAACTTTATGGATACAATAACAAGGTTATTACTCGATTTATCAAGGGTGAAGTGTCTTATGCATCTACAACTAATACATCCCTTTCATTCTGCAACTTATTTATATAAAAGAACGTAATAATATCAAATTTGAATTAAGACACAGAACACAGGTTGGTGTGTGTAGTGTAGCGGTTGAATCTCTAGTTAAGACAGCCGATGTCAATGCAGCTATTTTATTAGTATCCATTAGAAACTCTATATCAATGAAATTTCATTTCCTTAAAAAGGTTAGTAACCGTGTGTGATTGTCTATATTAATACATATAATTAGGTACGCGTATATATATATATATATATATATATATATATATATATATATATATATATATATATATATTATATATACATATATATATATATAGTTATTTATTTATATATATATATATCTATGTATATATATATCACATTAAAAAATACATAAATATATTTAAATGCATTCATCAACATTTCGTTTTTATTTCAAGAGTTCAACGAGAGTATTAGTCTTGATAACATTATAACTTAAGTACAACATATTTGAAAAAATGGCATAAAAAAGAAGAAAAGCTGTAACAAACCGCATATATAGATTATGAGCTAAAAAATATGGTGGTAGTTGAAGAAGTTGAGGTAATTGTTGAAGGTGTGTACGACAGACGGAATTCAAATTTACCAGTGACTACAGTGCATCTAGTTATCGTAAACAACAACAACAAATATTTAAGCATACTTATAAACGAAGACAATATATACGTATTATAAACAGTTTGCATGGCTTAATCGTAGAGCAGTCGACCCCGGTACCATCGGTCGAGGTTTCGAGACGTGTAAAAAGCAGTTCGTTCTAGATAGTCGCAAAAACGTCGACACTCGTGTCAAAATTGTGTTACATGCTCGAGGGGTTATTTATCTCACGAGGAATTCTCAAAAGAGTCAATATTTGGTGCAATTTTTTGTGAATTCTCTCCTTCATTAGTGACCAATAATTGCAAAAAATCTTGATTATTTTGGTAATGCTTCTTGAGATTAATTAAATATTGGCTTTTCAAATGTAAAACCATATTGTTTATATATATATATATATGTATATATATATATATATATATATATATATATATATCATTAATATATCCTCTGTTGTGGTAAATAAACATTAATCGAATAAGTGGAAACACATAAGGTATAGAAGGTATATAAGTAACATATATTTTCGAAGCCATACATATATATATATATATATATATATATATATATATATATACATCGATGTACAAGATACACCCACAAACAAATTAACTAATCATTACTTATTCTTAACACATCTGCTACGCATGAGGCTACGTTATGCAGCTTATATTTACTATTATTATTTGTTTTCCAAAAAATGAAAAAGGGGTGGAAGCATTGCTTGAAAATTCAGATAACTATCATTTTAATGAAACTTTGTGAATAGGTATAACATATAAATTCATACATTTTCACAAATTAAAGCTTGTTGTGAGAAATTTAACGGGTCATTAAGGGCGGATAATATTAGTAGAACATCTCGTTCAACATGCACACTTAGCATAATTGCATCGAATTAAATATTTTCTGGAATTTAAACTATTAAATTGCGCTGGATAAAAATTAAAATAACTATTCTTGATTTAGTGCCATCATAATGTAAGGAAACCTTAAGGTTGCGCAAACTTTACCGTTAGATGAACTTATTTTAACTCTCTTTGAACGGGATGCTTCCAATATTAAGGATAAACGAAATAAAAATAAATATGAAGAAAAACAATAAAAAAATAAGAAACAATATCAAAAAGAAAAAAAAGGAAGGAAAAAAGTAGATAAATATTAGCCATTATTGTAGGGTGTTAATTGATATCTTAGACGCACATTTTAATACATTGTTTCTATTGATCGACTATGAGGATCTTTACATAAGAAAGTTAAAACGGTTCGAGTGTAGTAAGATATTTGAAACAACTAACTACAACCGAATAGCGTTAAAGTAATTATTTCTCTTTGGTCCGAGTTAAGAAAAGATATCAAAATGAACTGAATATGGTTACCTTGTTAATGATTGTTTGAATTTATTGTTGTGAATCTAAACTAATGAAGCGTGTGCGTATGTATTAATGTTATATTGTATATACGGAAAATGTATTTACTAAATGGGCAGAAAGCATGAATTGGTGTTTACTAAAATGTATGATGTTAATTCATACGAACATATACAAATATAAATGTTTCAATGATTAGCTATAACAACTTTATAACAAATTTCATCGAGCTAACTAAATATGTGTGTGTTTAAGTTATTGTCATTGGTGAAGCGGGAAGAAGGTAAACCGTTGGATAATCTCGAAGTTGACCGACTTGCTTTCGTAAATCTTATATTAATTAATTGCATTTTAGAATAAAATAAATAACATATTAATCATAATACTAAATATAATGATACCACTACACATAATAATGCTCATAATAATACTACTACTAAAGAATTGTCATAATAGTAATAATAAAAATAATATAGTAAGGATAATAATAGTTATATTAATATCACTTTAAATAAATAATGATAATATAACTAACTAAAATAATGGTAATTAACATGTTTATGATAATTAAATATTAATAATAATAATTTTAATAAAAATAATTATAGTAAAAGTTATACTAAAACAATGATGATAATACTGATGATGAAGAAGATAATGATGATGATGATGATGGTGATGATGATGATGATCACAGTAATAATGTAATAATAATAATAATAATAATAATAATAATAATAATAATAATAATAATAATAATGATAAGAAAATAATGATAATGTTATAAATAAAGTAGTAATGGCTATAATAATTCAATAAATGCAAGAGAATCAAGGAAAATAGAATGTATACAAAATAGAAGAAATATATCGATGGCTAAACGAAATGCAATGATATATAATATGTGGAAAGGATCACATTAGAGGAGTTGAATACCATTAATGCAATGAAGATAATATAGAGATTAATGTTTAATAGATTTGAGTAAAGTAAATATTAACTAATTTATGTAGAAGAACTATAAATTAAAGTGGATATATGTTGGTTAGAAAGGTGTGATTTACCATGTTTACAATTGTATGAAGTGTCAGGGTGTACAGTTCCTAGTTTCTCTCATGATATCTGATTGAAATATTGGTATTTTTTTTGTTTTAGACATGTTAGGTTTGTTTTTATAATCAATATCATAAAAATGACTTTTCTTTTTAAAATCATTATTTAGAGGTATTTCCATCGATGCCTATATAGTATTTGTTTTAGTTTAAATTAGTCTCGCTGTAATAGTCGCTTCATAAACTATACAGCCTGATAAATATTTCTGCGTTAGAAAGTAGTTGTTTTTTTTATTACAGTAAAAGGTATTTATCTCTTTAGCTTAATTGTCTAAATTTGTGTTCCGATCACAATTTAATTGCTGTGTTTTGTGTTACTTTTTTTCAAACTTAACTTTATTTGAGTGCATTGTTATTAACGAGTACACAGAGGATCATTTTCGGGGGAAAATGAACGTTTATTAAGTTTCAGAATATTTTAATAACTTGTTATGTGTGTTGTTTGATGATATTAGTTTAATATATTTGATAGGGGTATCTTTCAATACTTTGTCAGAAAAAAACGTGTGTGCATTAAATATTTCTTTGTTACATGAGTTGTAATTACTTTTCCTCGATTTATTTACGTATATGTTTAATTATTGTGTTTCGATTGTTTGATAGTGTGTGGGGGTATATAGAATTAGAAGTGTCATTAGCATGCGCTTCCATGTTTATTTTATTTAAGTTAAATTTATGTATAAAAATTGAGTTGTTTTGTGTTAGATGTAAATTATAACGTTTGCTTTTAGTAAAACATGTTTTTGTTGTTTTGCTCCGCATTTAAGTCCGTTGAAATTTTTATAAGAGACAGTAATATTGATGCAGGTCTATAGTTTCTATATCACTGTTTTACTTAGGTTGTATAGTATGTAAAGACCAATCAAGTGATTAATCATCCTTACAAAAACGCCCATTGAGACATCAATAGATCTACTTCATTACTCCTAGCCCATTGTTCTTGTTGGGTGGTAGTTGTACATTTTCGAATAATGTAAATTACATCCTGTGAAATATAACAGAGATGTACGGCGAACTCCATAGTACTTCCCAATATATTCTTGATATAGATCGGCAATCATCAAATTGGATAAACACATCATTTTAAATGTGTTTTTAAAATTATGAAGACTTACTGAATCGTTTTCGTCGTATTTATCCATTTGTTTAATTTATAATCTTTTTCATCCGCCAGTTTATCTTCTCTAGTACGTGCTTACTTATTTTACCAACTTCCAGTCTAGATGAGTTAATACGGCTAGATGATGGTTTAAGGTCGGATGTCATGGTTAATAATCTTCAATAAGATACATGCAACATTATCTATTATTGTTCCGACTATATCACTAATGTCTAGTGTGTCTGTAATATGGGTAATATATGTATATATTTTCAGACTTAGTCTATGTTTGAGTTTCTGTAATTGATCGTGATATACTGATCACACAGTTTGTAGTATTATTGTTTAGTCAGTTTATATTAACTATACGTTCATCAGCGTTCAGTAATATGTATTTAGAGTTGCTAATTACATTTACAATTTCATCAAGTATTTTTTAAAATTCGTTTCATGGTTATTTTATGGAAAGTAATGTGTCTAGCAGTACTAAGTAGATCACTGTCAAAATCATCAAATCATTCAACACAGTTGACTTGTTGCACATAGATGTTTACAGAATATGTATGTCTTCAACTTTATTATTCTTGTAGTTACCTCTATCTTCTATAATAAAAAAATAAACAATATTTCATTTTGTTTGTGGTTCGAATGATTAAGTGAGTTAATATTATCCATGTATACTGTTCTCGCTTGTCCATTGTTATGTGAATCTATTAGTATTCGGCTCGCGACGTAATACATACATATACATAAAATGCGAAGCAGAGAACGTAGAATGAATAAGAGAGAGACATGTTCACGCTTCCGACACCTTCTCCCAAAGAGAGCGATCTACGTCAGCATTCGTTTATATATGCATGAGAAATATACAAGGGAGATAATTACGCAGTGTAAGGGAGGTAACTATGATACATTGTTGTTGTTTCTAAATGTACGATACTACACCATGTCTGTAAAAATAATTTTACACAATAACGGAGCATACGTTAATCTAGGTTAAATTTGTATTAACGGACGAACCTCTCCAGAAAAGTTTGACTGTGTTTATGTAATAGGGCTCAATTGTATAGATAGCGTTTTCCTCTATATATTTTTTTATTAATACTAACATAAAAAACGACGCATATAAAGAGATGTTTCTATAATTATCTATAAACTTACAAGCTAATCAGGCTAACACATTCTCCCTTTGTTAGTAGAAGAAGAAAACATATATATATATATATATATATATATATATATATATATATATATATATATATAATTAACTTCTTACAAATATTCAGGGGGTATGAATCCGAAGGAAGTTGAAACACGGTTTATGAGAGTGTTCAATGAAAATTCAGAGCAAAATATATATTTTTTGATTTTATTCCATTAGTTTTGTCGCAACTAATAGAATAAAATCAATATATATATATATATATATATATATATATATATATATAGTACGTCATGTATCCATATAAAATATTATAAGGAGATATAATGTTTTATGTGTCAGTTTTCAGTATTTACTTCCACAGTGCTCGATACGTAAGTAGAGCTAGGAAGTAAGCAATGAAAATATATATGGCAATCAATCATGCTTTATTGCCATATATATTTTAATTGCTTACTATATATATATATATATATATATATATATATATATATATATATATATATATATATATATATATATATACATGTATATGTATATTATAATTATAGAAATAATGATAAACGCTATAGGAAATGAAAATACCAACGCCTAAAACTGATTTATTGATCAAGGTTTCGTCTTGATTTCAATAAATTCTTGATATGTTTTTTTAAATACACATGCAAGTCAAATATTATAAAATACGTGACGCGTCAGTTTCGTGAAAAGAATGTACTCTTTCTTTTTGAATTAAAAATAGACGTTGAAATACAAAATATGTAGTGCCTCCTCAAGTGGAATCACTATTCTTTTATTATCATTAATATCGTTGTCATGTACAAGGTGTTGTTTAGAACGTTGTATCAAATAGCTAGCTTAGAACTCTACATATATAGTGAAGAGAGAAATAGAAAAAGAAAGAAAGAGACAACAACGGAGATATATTATAGTATTCTGAAAGAAAAATTCAAAGTTTTTAGATGAAAGGATATCATTTTGGGAATTCTCCAATTAAATACCCGGTTGGTCACATTTTCAAGTACGATTAATATACATTTTAAACCTGATTTTGGCAAATTTTCAAACATTTATAATAACGTTGATTTCTGACCTGTAGTTGCCTAGATTACTTACGTGAGACTATTTTTTGCCAAGTGCCAAGTTTAATAAATGTCCAACTATTGCGGAAAAGGATATTAAAAAGGAAATGATTTGATATTCTATACTTTTATTGAGTTTTTCGTACATAATTACATTCTCTTATGAATAAGAACAAGACATGAAGTAAATCTGGTTTTGTAGTTGATGACCATAGCGGAGTATTTTATGACATTAACAAACCTCACGCAAGTATTTTATATGGCTTAAATATGTAACTCTGGCGTGTTTCCATATGACTTTGTAACTGTGTATTAGTAAATTGATATATGGCTTTGAATATGTCAGCATATTTTTTAACGTTTTGTAATCATTTACTTTAGCGGGTTGTTAAATACATGAATTTAGCGTGTTTCTATACAATTGAATACGTTGTTCCGGAATATAACTATGCTATTCTGATAGTTATAGCATTAGATTATGTTTTATTAAGCAAGATAAATTATACATGTAAATATTAGTATCTAATGAGAGTTTACTTTTACTTAATACGCACAGAATAAAGAAAAACCTGTGTGTTATCATAAATAAGTTTAATATCCACAAGTAGTGGTACAACGTTAAGATTACACAGTTCCATCTACATCAATCGGTATAATTAAGTAATGATACAAATATTCCTTTAACATGATAAATGTATGTCAGTGTTAATACTTGATTTATTTTCATGTAAAATTATTTTAATAACTTAAACGAATATGTGTTCGTGTAAAATAGTAGAAGTGCGATTTTAAGTGGAAAAGTTTTGAGTGTAAAGTCAGAGACAGCCATAGGCCTGAATTTATGAAAACCACGTGATTGTCAGGGTAAGTCTTTTTGCTTTTGTCAGCCGATGAAATTACAATTAAAAAAGACGTGTGGGCATGCTTCTCCTGAAGTAATTTTGTTTAATAAACGAAAAGCGAGTATCGTTTTCCGTTTCATATACAGTCAAAAACAACTTGCGTTCAGAATGATGATGGGGTCGACAACAACAACAATTACAAGATGTGCACACGCGGAGGTAAGTATACTACCGTTGTTTAGTTATTTATTCAGAAACATTGCAATTTAAGTATTTTTAAAACAATGAATTGTATATTATTTACTGTACAATATATTATTATATTCTGAAAAGTTCCCGGTTTGAAGAGTATTATTAGAGTGTTTTTTTGGGGACAGAGAATAAATACAATTTGATATTTGAACAGATAAATTTGAAAAATGGTAAAGTCTGATTACTTTTTTTAACAAAATAAGCTAAACAAATAATCATGAACTTTACTCATCTGACGTTTCCATTTTTCGAAATGCGCGTTAAACGTATATAGGGATATACAATGCCTAAATGTATGGAAAATATACACTTTTAGTGTATATATGAAATGCACTTCACAGAAAACCTCTGAATTATAAACATCAAGCTCAGCCAATGATGTGTATTTCATATCGAAAAATAAAACACAGCGACTTTTAACTATGACGCAATTAAGTATGTTTGCGCTATCGAGTATGCAAGCGGGCCGCCATTACGTTGTTTTACAGTTTTCTCTTTTTCATTGTAATTCACATATTGCAAAAAAGATCGAGTAAACATGTAATCTCTTGGACGATTGGGTGTAAACGTGTTACGGTATTGCAAGGAATGTCTGTGAGAATTAGGAACTGTCTTCAATAATAACACTTGTATTTTAAACTAGGTTGAATAGCAATGTATAAATCGGACAGTCATATTTAAGTTTGACTTTAGTGAGACAAGTTTACTCCTCTAACCGGAGTATGCACTATCTGTATCCGGTATGAGTGAAACATACAGTGGTATCATATACTTACGCGTAGTACTCCCACGAATCATTACCAGATGATAAAATATATTACTAAATTCGCTATTATATTTTCTGTAGTATAATATTACTGGAAGCTGAGAGTTAAACATATCAATTTCCATTTAGTAAATTACAACTAGGAAACATGATGTAAGTTTTATGAAATGTTCGACCTATATTTTTACAGAGTAAAATGCTATTCTTTTTTTTAGAAAAAAATAAAGAATTACAAGACTCGAAAGCCAAAACTGTAATACTGTTCGGGAAGAGATTTATAAAGTAAATATTAATTTTAATATTTACTTACATAGTAGTAGTGTTCCGCGACTACTCATAGGGCAGGACATAACTGAATATTAATAATATAAACAATCATTATATTATTATTATTAAAAATATATTGAAGGCAGTCAAAATAAGGAAAAAGAACATATCTATGGCCTGGATTGACGATAACCAACTCCCTGAAGCATGGATAAGTGAATGTTTAAAATAAACACAATACCAGGTATGATTATAACTCTTATCAAGAAAGCAATCGGAACATGTAAATTATAACTGACAGCTAGAGGGCGACTTTGCGGATATCAAAATACAGAGAGACATTTTTCAAGAAGACCCCCTATCACTCCTACTGTTTATTATAGCTATGATGTCACTCAACTACATACTCAGTAAATGTGATGCCAGCTACAGGTTCACTAGCACAGAACAACGACTACCCCACTTCATGGTTATTGCCTCCACCTTCTAAAACAAAAACGCTTATTAAAAGTGCGTATCTTTTTATATCAACGTCTCCTCAACGTCACCCGGAATCCCACTCTATTAGACAGTAATCATGATGACTAATATGGAAAATATGGCGGCAATGCCGCTATATTAAAGATGGAATCAAGAAAACAAACTTAGAAAATCAATTGCTTTAGAATTGTCACATAAGCCTCATAGACCAATCACTGACAAACATGAAATATATTTAAAACTACCATACGACAAATATTCTCACAGTTATATTATCTTCTATAAAATTAGACGTTACATTTAGATTTGTCAAATTGCAAAGTAAACGAAAGTGTAATCAAAACATATAGTTTTATATATATTATCATAGAATACCTCGCGCTTCCAATAATATAAATACAAACAATTATTACACAAAAGCATAACGCATTATATAATGTTTTTCATTGTTTTAAATATAAACAGATTTAGTGCAATTGTTTTCACTTGATTATTTCTCAGATACAAAATAAAACTGCGCAGAAAAATAACAGTTACGATGATTTAATATTGTGCCTGCTTCAAAGAATACGAATATTTTCTTGACTGATTAAGACGAAAGCAGATAATCTATTACACGCCATTCGTTGTATAATATTTGTTAGTCTTTTTATATACAGGGTGTTTCAAAAGTCTTGGGATCATAACGATTTGTAATAACTTAAAAACTATTAGGAGTTGAAAAATGAAATTGGTACCGTTGGAAAGGTTAAAGTTTCAAGTTTTGTGGGGAATCTTCAAAGTTGCTCAATATGAGCACCATTCGTCACACGGCAGACATCTAGTCGATAGTCCATTTCCTGCCAAACGCGTTCCAGCATCTTGACATCAATGGTTCCCACAACTGCCGTTACTCGAGCCTTTAGTTCGTCAATATCTCTTGGAAGGGGCGGCACATAGACTTGTTGCTTGACAAAGCCCCAAAGGAAAAAGTCACACGGGGTAAGATCTGGAGACCTAGGAGGCCAGGGCATGAGAACGTCATCACCTCGCCCAGATCTCCCAATCCATCTACCAGGCAGCCTTGTGTTAAGAAACTGCCTTACTCTAAGACTCCAGTGTGGTGGTGCACCATCTTGTTGAAAAATGAAGTCATCAGATTCTGCTTGTTCCAACTGAGCCATTAACCAGTCTTCCAGCATGTTGAGATAGGATTCACCAGTGATAGTTGCCTCTTCAAAGAAGAACGGTCCATAGACACCTTTCTTGGAAATTGCACAAAACACGTTCACTTTTGGTGAATCTCGCTCGTGCTCAAGAAGTTCATGAGGATTCTCAGTACCCCATATGCGAGTGTTATGCTTGTTAACTTTGCCATTCAGATGGAAGGTCGCCTCATCGCTAAAAACAAGCCGGTCATCAAAGCCGTTATCTTCCAACTTCTCTTGCATTGCAATGCAAAAGTCACGGCGATGTGGCTTATCAGTGTCCTTCAACTTTGGGACCAACTTGAGCTTGTAAATTACCATTTGCAGTCGTTTCCTTAAGACACGCCAGACAGTTGCTGGAGCAAGCTGAAGTTCCCTGCTGGCTCTTCTCACTGATTTACGTGGGGCTCCGCTGAAAGACTGTCCGAACTTGCTCAACTGCATCTTCTGAAGTTGAAGGGCGACCTGTTCGCTTACTTGGGCACAAACACCCATCTTTCACAAATTTAGCATGCCATCTGACAATGGATTTCATTTCAGGGTCTTCTTTTTTAAATTTCCTGCGATATGCACGCTGAACACATGTCCACGATTCAGTCTTTGCAAATTGGAGGACGCAAAATGCCTTGTCTTGTTTAGAGACCGCCATTACTGCACCTGGAAAGATAACACGAAAATCATTAGTATGACCAAAACTTGATTAAGCAAGCTTTAAAATGGCACCAGTTTCATTTATCTACCTGGAATAGTTCATGAGATATACGCATTTGTAATGTTCCCAAGACTTTTGAAACACCCTGTATATAAACATACATATAAATATATATATATATATATATATATATATATATATATATATATATATATATATATATATATGTATATATATATATATGTTGGCGTGAGTATTGCTTAATTGAAAACAATGTGGTTGTGAACCTATCTTAGCTAATTCTGTTTCATATGATAAACGGTCTTTAAAAATGTAATACTCTGATCGTTCAAGTAGCTCTAATATCACCTTAAGTCTAGTGCTAAATAGTTAGTTCAGTTAATACACTATATGATGACACTATAAACGAAACAAGTAGACATGTGGAACGCGTTCGTCATTCTTGTGCATATAAGGCAATGGATAGTTGCAGGTTATTAGAACGTATTATTCAACTTTACGATATGAACATGTTCGTTTGTTTTTTTTAATAAATTATCATTCAAATAAAGCGATTTATCTGCCTCGATTCTTTTTTCTATCGCTTTCATATCACACACAGTTGAGCATCATCAAACTAACGGTATAACAGAGTAACTGAGTAATCAATACTAAGCAATATATAATATCACTAATGTTATTGATATCAATTAACCAATACCTAAATAAATAAAATAGTGTAAGTGAGAGAGAAAGAAAGACTAATACAAATACATAGCGAAGAGGAATGTACTTGTCTTATTCATTATATTATATGATATTTAAACTGGTGGACACACTAACTATTTCATAATTAAAGAAAATTCAAATCATATAATGCGAGCTCCTCTAAAGGCTCTGAGTATCTGTAATATATATATATATATATATATATATATATTGACAAAATAAACGGATGCCTTACGAGAGTCTATTAAAGATCGATAGTTTGAATGGATTAGAAACATATTTGCGAATGTAATGTGCACAAAAGGGAAATTCAATGTGCCAGTGAATTAAGGATAAACGATTAAAATACATACATTTAATCAAATAGTCGTTTTAAAACGATTAGCAAGGCGCAAGGAAAGATAGGAAAAAATATGGGAGTTATACATTCTATAAAGAGCTAAAACGTATTCATAAATTACCTCTGCTTGTACAACGAATGCTTCGAATTGAAATAGAGAACGCTTTTTTATTTGTACAAATGGTGGTTCGTGTCCGTTCTATGCAGGACGTTACCGTCTTTTTTGTTTCAGATTATTTAGAAATGGTCTCCCTCAAAATACAGACACACGCATATATATATATATATATATATATATATATATATATATATATATATATATATATATATATATATATTATTGTATAACCCCCTTTTCTACTGCTGCACATTTAATAACAAGCAGTACTACTAACTTCATTGCGATCTCAGACCCAATATGTTGCTGTAGATCACTCTTCGCTGCTTGTTGTGAATACTCGCCGACTTGGTATTAACAAAGTTAAATTTCTCTTAAATTCTGAGCTGATTTCTAGTAGTCAACCGGTAACTCTCCTGACTTGCTAATCAGTGGCGATTTGTAGTCACGGTTCGCGCCCGTCAACCGTCGGGAATTAGCGTCTTGCACTCAAGATTGCGTAAGCATGAAACATCGATGTCTGTAGGTAATGAATAATTAATATGTATTCATAAATATATATATATATATATATATATATATATATATATATATATATATATATATATATATATATTATTCCCTAATAGATAGCATCCTCGAGTGTCTTCGGTCTTTATGTGCAAAAGTTTGTGAGGATAATCTGGCATGAGGATACTCCCCCTAGAAGTTAACGCCGACCAAATATTCAAAATACCATAGATTTCGTAGTCCAAATAAGTTCTCTTCGACACGACTATACACTAGCTCATACGAGGAATGGCGCGCCTTTTCCAAGTAGTGTTACCTAAAATAACATAACTTAGCTGGATACTCAACCAGACTAGATGGGCTCTTGTCCTAGAATCCGGTAAGACCACGGGACCACAAGAAATATATACTATTACATAGTTCACAGGTCAATTGGGGAGAGGAGCATTACTAGTCTTACTTTTTTAACGAACTCCATGTGTGACCGGTAAACTAGAAAATGAATCGAATATTCGAATATCTATGTATCTCATACAGAAATTAATGAAGGGCCCCCCTCTATTTCTGATAAATCCGACTGAAGTAAAATAAAACAGAAAATAGAGTATATATATATTTATATATATATATATATATATATATATATATATATATATATGTGTGTGTGTGTGTGTGTGTGTGTGTTTGTGTGTAGACACGTATAGCGTGTGCCCGTATTGTCTGTAATAAGCAGCTTAGCGTGTTTGTCATTGTTGTCTGACATCTTCGTCTTAGTTCGGGATAGCGTTCGTCAACACAAATTAATTACATTTCTTTTCTCGTTGATGCCTTTGTAAACGTCTTTTTTCTAATAGAAATGTTAACTGATGAGTTGATTAACACGTGACGTAGATTCACAGTATTGGTTCAATTGTTATCGTACGATTTTCTAGAAAAAGCACATTTTAGCTCGCACCCAACCCCTTCCCTGGACGGAAAATAAATGTTACAACTTAGTCGAGGGTCCCCCTTATAACTTTTATGCGTTTTAAAGTTATTTTACTTATTTATTCTTTCAATAGTAAGTTGATATTTCAGGTTCATGTCATGAATCAATACGATATTGATGACTTATTACTCGATTTGAATCTTTCCAATGAACCTGCTTAAATGTTTGCGTCGCCTCTTTAGAAAATAACTTAGCAATTGAGGGTAAATATGACATTATACTGGTACAAATAGTTGAATTTGTTCTGTATTTAAACTTATATTAACAAAAACTGTTGTATGCAATGATTTAGAACCTTTAATACTTTAACTGGATATTTATTATGGCGCGACTTTCTGACAGTTCACATAGAAGATTGAAATGCGTCTTGTTAGACGACACGAATGAAGACAATTTAATTACGATAGGTAATTTGACCACGTTGCAAGATAAGTAAAAACCACTAAACAGCTATTTAGTAAATAAATTAAATCCAGCATAACTGAAAAATCAGCGTTGATCTGAAAATGGTAGTTTACCTGCTTGGGCAAAAATCTGACTAAAGAAAATATGCATGCTTCTTATGTATTGAAGGCATTCGCGATGCAGTAAACCATTGGTTCCAACAAGTTGTGAGCATCGATAAAACACATCAGAGTTTGATACAAATAGAAAATAAACTCCGAAAAGGAATGCTACTTTCCCTCTACATATATAGTTTGTTCTTATCAATCAATTAGTAGAAAATAATGATAGTTCCCAGATACATCTGTCAATCATTCCCTAGAGTGAGTTTAAAGCAGGGGTCTTTAATAAACCTGCCATCAGAAAAGTATTGTCAACTTAGAACTTTACACGTTACCTGAACCATATTGCAGAAGTTTTAGCAGGCATGCTAGATGCATACCAACATATTAATAGCCAACATGAGTAATAAAACCCACTCTTTGCATAACAATATATATCGGGTGTATACAAGATGTTGCTATGTTAGTGATGAGCACAGTAAACTATTCATCAATCTATCAAGGAAATAGATAGCAGATATCAAATAAGATTGGACGATCGGACGTTGCAGACCATTTCGTAAGCATCAAACTCGATAACTAAAATGAAAACCATTTCGGCAAGTAACGAAAATAATTTTGAACTAAAACATTACACTTATTTTATCACATAAAACCATCTCATCTTCGGAAAAGGTTACTTTAAAAAAGAAAAAAAATGTTTTTACTTGTGTTTTTAGATTTCTCATGTGCTGAAAAAGTCAAAGAGCGTTGCGTTCGTCTATTGAGAGTTATTTTCATTATCAAAATAGTTGTATAAGCATGTTATGCTTTAGAAAATAACAGCATTTCCAATTATATTACCTTGTCACATTTTTGTTACTTTGAAAAACAACAGCACTTAAAGGAACCCCGCATGTTTATCTTCCGTTTCATAAACGTGTCAATATATTCACATAATGATGTAAGTTTCTAAATATGGTTAACGGTGTGTATAATTGATTCAAAGATGAACACGTTGAGACAAAACTGTGATGATTTGTAATGCTGCTGCAAGGTGGATAGAATTTTAGTATTGAAGAGGACGGCTCCACAAGAATGTGTTTACAATCGACTTGAACGGAACCATGCTATACTCAGCTGGAAAGTGTTCAGCGATATTTTGTTCACTGGACAAGTAGTTCAAGGTAATTAACTTGCACATCGAAGTTCCGTATCTTTAAGGACAGATAAGGACCGAGAGAGAGAAAGAGAGAGAGAGAGAGAGAGGGGGGACAGAAATAAATTGCAACTATTGCCAGTGGTTGTAACTAGACGATGTTTGTTGTGAATGATTTACAGCGGGTATATATATATATATATATATATATATATATATATATATATATATATATATATATATACATATACATATATATATATATATATATATACATATACATATATATATATGTATATATAATATATATATATATATATATATGTTTATAGGATCAAATATAAACCAAAAGTAAAACTTTTAGTAGATGGAACCGATAGTGAAGAGGTTTAGCTCAATACACGAGATAGAGCAATTGTAAAGATAGAAGAGAAAGAGTGATAAATATGCAACGATTGTCCAAATTTATGTCAAATTCTAATTGTTCAATGCAAGGTGTATTCCGTAATAAACAAGTGTTTATTATTCTTTCCTTAAGCCAAGGATTTTCAAAGATCGAGATCTTATCAGCAGAGGAGAAATACAGATAGATAAGTTGGCTTTACAAAAAAACAAAGTTCCAATATTTGAAAAATATATGAAAAATATTATTAAAAAAATATTATTAAAAAAGTGCAGTCAAAGAAAAAGTTCCGTAAAAAAGATATGTGGTTTGTCCGGGTTGTAAATTTCCGTTGAAAAGATGTCCAATGAATTGTAGAAAGCGAAAAAAAAAACTTTGTGTAGGAGCAGTGTAGAGTAAGTGTTAAAATATAAGTAAATCAAAGCGCACTTAAAAGGAATTGAAAAGAGAAAAGCTGGCCATTATTGATAACTTCATTGACCATAAAAAAGGCAAATTACATCTAGTCCAAAGAAAAGAAAATCCAAATGAAACAAAAAACCTTAATTTGGGGTTAGGGGGAGGGGGAGTTAAAGAGCGAGGGGGTAGTAATGCTCGGATTGGTTTAGATAGCCGCTGTAGGAGCTGGGAAGAAAGAAAACAGAAAGAAAAAAGAAAAAGGGTTGGATGAGGGAGGGGGTTAAAGTGAAAACAAATTGTTACAAACAATCTATCCTTATCGCTTAAACTGTTCCCCTCTCCTAAATTTTTAATATAACTGATTAGGACAGGCTAGATCTTTAATATTACTAAACCCATTTCTTTAATATTTCTTCTGTTTTGTCATTTAATTTCTCTTCTTATCATTCATCTGATCCTTAATTTAGATTTTAAATAATTTTTAATTTTAGTTAACTGTTCTCTAGTTTCTTTTAAATTTTAATTTTAATTAATCATTTTTCTCTCACATACCTCTACTTATTTTACCATGCTTTTAACTAATCTGTTCAACCCTTTTAAATCCCTAGACACCCAAGCTAGTAACTGCAATTATTCGCCATTTATTCGCCAAATGTTTACTTGTTTCCTTTGAAATGTTAGAAGTTCACTCATTGGAATTCTATTTTTAGCATCGGCAAACTTTATACTTTTGAATTTAACCTGCCACTTCCTAAATCAATTTGTATACGACTTTTCTATCCCATTCCTTCCTACTTCAGATCTATCCTACTCTCAATAACCTATCTCTTAACCTTGACTATATCGCCCGCCCATACCCTCAATCCCTCTTTCACTTTAACCTCCTCCCCCCCATCCAACCCTTTTTCTTTTTCTCTTTCTTTTTTCTTTCTTTCCAGTTCCTACAGTTGCTATCTAAACTAATCCGAGCATTACTACCCCCTCGCTCTTTAACTCCCCCTCCCCTAACCCCAAATTTAGCTTTTTTGTTTCATTTGTATTTAAATTTTCTTTGGACTAGATGTCATTTGCCTTTTTTATGGTCCAGGAAGTTATCAATAATGGGCAGCTTTTCTATTTTCAATTCCTTTTAAGTGCGTTTGGATTTACTTTTATTTGAAACTTTCTCCACACTGGTCATACGCAAAAGTTTTTTTCGCTTTCTACAATTCATTGGACATCTTTTCAACGGGAATTTACCACCCGGACAAACCACATATCTTTTTTACGGAACTTTTTCTTTCACTGCATTTTTTTAATAATATTTTTTTAATAATATTTTTCATATATCTTTCAAATATTTGAACTTTGGTTTTTTCGAAAGCCAACTTATCTATCTGTATTTCTTCTCTGATGATAAGATCTCGATCTTTGAAAAGCATTGGCTTAAGGAAAGAAAAATAAACACTGAATACACCTTGCATTGAACAATTGAAATAAATTTGGGCAATCGTCGCATATTTATCACTCTTTTTCTCCTATCTCACTATCTCTCTCTCTCTCTCTCTCTCTCTCTCTCTATCTCTCTCTCTCTCTCTATATATATATATATATATATATATAGTCAGAAGTAATGCTCGAGAATTGTCAGAAACACATTTGGATTAGTGTAGCCATCAATATATAATAATCTGAGTTGATTGCATTTATGTAGTGTTTATATATATATATATATATATATATATATATATATATATATATATATATATATATATATATATATATATACATATGTATTTATTTATCTAAATGTTATCTAACCTTCATTTTATTATATTTCCTTAATTCTATTGCTGCATTTCACAATCTGATATTTAAGTATATATATATATATATATATATATATATATATATATATATATACGTGTATTTTTCTAAATTGGATACCGTCTATAGTGTAAACAACATTGAACAGAATGTTAGAAATATATCAGTGTTTCTTACAATATTAGCGTTAATATCTTTGTATTTCTTTCTTTTATTCTTTTATTTAATTCGGAAGAGTCGAAGTAATCGAAAATTCTGAATATATGTGTTCAGGAAACGGCCGTCGAATATCAGGATGTTTTCATTTTTATTTCCTAATTTGATTGTATATACCACAGAGCTTCGTTATAAAAATATTATATGAATATCATATATTTCTCTCTTGCTCTGTCTGTCTGTCTGTCTGTCTGTCTGTCTGTCTGTCTGTCTGTCTGTCTCTCTCTCTCTCTCTCTCTCTCTCTGTTTCTCTCTTTCTATATATATATATACATACATATATATATATATATATATGTATATATATATGTATATATATATATATATATATATATATATATATATATATATATTATGAATGTTTGTTACGTTTATGGCAAATGCGCAGACAAAATATGGGGAACATTATTTGATTTGGTATGACGTACGCGGATCAATTTTATACTACCTTGATACACCAAAATGTGCCGTTCGGTTGAACCAATATCTTTTTTTTTTCAAATTACAATATACTACAGAATATAGGGCGGAGGGGTAAAAATACCGTTTCTCAGTTGCAGGATTAGCTACACCTCATATTAGTTTGATTAATACTTTTTTGAAAGCAGTCCTAATATACCAATTCGCCTGAACTCGTAATATCTTCGCCATCTTCTAGACAATGTAAACCTTTTATAATTGGTTCGTCTGTATATTGCCATTATTCGCGTCACGATTAGAAATCTCTTTAAATGTATTATTCATTTTGCTGTGTTTTTTCATTATACTCCGATTCACGTATTTTATTAGACTACACCCTATTTGGGATAAACCGGTTATGATATTGCCATGATTGCTTTTAATTACAATGTAACTTAAACAAGCTAGCAAGTGATATGCACACGTCCTATTTTCAAAATTATTTAGATGTTAACTGATAAAAGTATTATTAGGACACTGGGAAAGGCACATGAATAATACTATAATTAGAATGTAGAGGTGTGGGCGCCCCTTTTGTAGAAGGTAGTTTTTCCAGAATTGAAAGCCTTGAACCTTACTTTCTTTGCCCTCGTCGAAAGGCAACACGATTGAGACACTTGTATTGTTGCATTTAAATATTGCGCCAGCTGACTTCGACTCGGAATTGTTATAATTTCGTAGGTTTCCGGGCGCTATTTGGATGACAGCCTAAATATCAATCCCTGAATTTCAGGGTTGCCAGGTTAAGGGTCAAATAAACTGTTGGCTGCGACAGGACATGTTCATTTGATAGCATCAACGAATGTAGTCTTCTTACCTGTGTGTCTTTTGTATGTGTATGTGTCTTTTGTTTCTTTTGCAGACGGGTTACCCAATGTATCTCAGTTTAGTACATGCGAGGGAGAATGTAGGAATTGGGTATTTTTTTCCTCACACAGGAAGGTTGCATGCGAGCCAGCTCTCAAGTTTTTATAGATTTCTCGCAATTTGAAGAATACATTCTATAATTTCATATATGGCATAGTTGTTAGCTTGGTTACTAAATAACTTTCTCTGGAAATACTTTATAACAACCTCCAACCGTTTAACCAACCGATGCGGCTTACTTCTTCAATAAAGAGAAAGGTGACTATTCTATAACTCCCTTGAAGCTGTTAATACTTGTCATATTGATAAGACCATCCAAGAGATTGCCTACGCCTCAGTCACACTAAGATAAACACCCCAGCTAACGATATAGTTTCAAGGACTCCATACCCACGATAGTTTTACAATACCGTTAATACGACTCAGATATACCGCCACAAAATAATCAGGAGTATATTCACTGAACGATAGGATCATAGTTAGCGCTAAGCATCAAAGAAACACACAATGAAAAACTTCAATACCATTACCGCAAAATAAAACACCCAGGATGCAATCCAGGAAAGATAGACACCGTCAAATTCAAGGGCAAGCAACTAGAGCTCGACTGATCCCATAACGTATCGACAGAATGAGGAAAGGATACACCGTTTCACCGAGACATCTAAGAGGAGTTAATGTCTATTCTGCTTTTGCTTTATTATGCTTTAAAATGATTTGTACAAAATATTGGTTGACATATCTTTTTGTTTAACCGTCTGGTACTGATAGAAATATAGACTAAATGGTAAACACCAACCTAACACCATAAGACAGAGTATGCTCGGTGGATAAAACATCCCAATCTGTACCAAGAAACCGTCGAATTTAAAGTCATGACTAGCACATCTGAAAAAAAGAGGCGTGTCTAAAGGCTAACAGATCCCGTACTAGTCTACGACTTTTCTGACGGTTTTGCATCAGGGTCGATTGAAGAATATATAAACGATTATCCAAATATCAACATTAAATAAAAATTATTGGCACAGTACGGCGTATTTCCGAATTCTGCTGATGTCACTAGAGTTTTAATTAAAATAAAGCAGTACCGATTTGAATTACTCATGTACTTAGCAAATCGGATACACCGACTTGCAAAGTTAGTGTAAATGGCCGCTATTTAAGAAGTATCTAGATCTTCATAAATGCAATAAATAACCAATTTATTAAAAAGGGTGTGGTCGATGAAATCCGGTTACCTTATTAGAAGCCTTTTCTGTGGTGATACAAAGCGAAGTCCTTTATGGGGAATTTCGAGGTAGCTATCCTTAATGAGAGCTCTTTAAACGGCGCCCACTAGTAGAAGGGACATATAGGGAGCCCACTAAATCAAGGGTACCGTAACCGAATCTTACATCGGGAAATCATCGAATATGACCCATCGTTGCAACCGATGCTGAAAATATACCAACTCTGTAAAGATAAGTTTTTTGGTAACATCGAGCGCCTTCAAGCCATAATAATACAGTACAGGAATGTCCATGGTAACGTGAATAAAAAGTAAATGACTTTGACACAAGAGACGGATTGAACAGGGTACCCCTCAGAGCCCATTAACAACAATAGGCTCAATCAGAAGACGGGTACACGGACATGCGACTAGGTCAATTCCGTGAAGAAATAAGACCAATGAAGAAATACACCAGGAGAAAAGGGTGTCAGGAATGTTGTGTAAGCGATCAGAAACAGGATCCACGAAGAAAGACTAAATAGAAAATCAAACTCGAAGAAGTAAAAAAAAACAGAGATACCAACTATCAAACTATGGTTCAAAAATTAGATGCATACTTAACAATAGGGGGAGACCGATGGAGGCACTGGTCGTAACTGAATCAAATGTTACGCTACTGAATACATCAGATGTATAGGAATTACAAACGATAACATGCCAATTGATAGAGGCTAACCCAATACTGACCCTAACAAACATTTAATATATTGTGCTATAGTATGGTCTATTTTAACATTAAACTAAAGACACCTATAGGTTTCGGTGACGGTGTATATCACTGCAGTCTTGGATCGTAAATTGATATTAGCTAAAAAGAAAAAAACTGCTCCCAATTAAGCTTACACCCTAACCAATTAAAGCTAACAGGATTAAATATACCACTTATTCGTAAGTATAGTGGTAATATCAATAACCCTTCAACAGAGACAGTTGAGTTGCTGACATGCTCTGCAACTGCTGGCTATGTTACGTCGGTTTCTAACCAATAACGGACAATAATTACCTCAGTCGATATCGAACAAGTCCAAAAGTAAAACCTGCGATAGAGGCAGTTTAGGTAGCCCCAACTTAGCCACCCTGCATCAGCCTGTGGAATGTAAGTCCCTTATAAATACTGTTTTTATTTCACCAGACATTCAGGTTCAAGGGAGAGTAATAATAAACTATTCGTCTAAAAAAATACAATCACTCCGAAACCCGGATAGGAAATTTGTAAACATCCTAATTACAAAGATTCCAGAAATTACCCATCAAAACGCACACAATAGTAAATTACCAGTGGCATTGGAAAACAAACAAATTTAGAACGGCTAACAAATGTGAGCAACTATTTACTAGACTGGAAATGTCATTAGGCAACCACCGACCGAAACCGGAAAAAATGAGAACAATAATTCAATAATTTAATGACAATTAATAAAAAAATAGATAAAATAAGCTAAGTTTCAGAAGATTTAAATACTCTTCCTTTTAGGAAGGAATGTGATGATGAGAAATTACATAAATACAACTAATGGTGGGTACACTGGTGATATCGCGTATTTATTAAATGAGCAAGTTTACCGGTTAAATTTCACAAAATCAAACCTACTTCGACCATAACAATTTTCATCGAGCGTTTTAGTTACTGGAATTTCACTGGCGGTCGTTTTTCTCCTGCCTATCAGAGATCTCTAGTCTTCTGAAAAAATCGAACGAAACAGTCACCAACCAAAGCGATTGCTGCTGACATATGCCTCTGCCCAGGGCATCGCTGGTTGCTGGTGATGTTGTCCAAAACTTAAACGGGAAATTATTTAAAATCGTGAACACAATCGGTGCATAACAGAATTTAGTATTATGTGTTTTTTCTCTTCTTGTACCTTTTCTGGTCTCAAATATATTCTACTGTCTGAATCACTCGCAATTCTGCGCTTGGTACCAATACAATTTATGTGAGTTTCATTATCCTCATAGAGTGTGTCATATTCAAAACGTTGCAGCCACTGTAATACCCACCTTCAATCAGTGCATCTTTTTGAACTCGGAAATCTGCACGATTATATTTCCAGCTTCCATAATACAGAGTAACATGTTCTCCATGTGATCAAAACGTTGCTTACAATTTAGTTCTACGTGAAATATTCTAGAAAATGTAAGTGTTAATCCCGTATAAATTAAAAGAGCTTCA
This sequence comes from Sepiola atlantica, assembly GCA_963556195.1. Taxonomy (NCBI): domain Eukaryota; kingdom Metazoa; phylum Mollusca; class Cephalopoda; order Sepiida; family Sepiolidae; genus Sepiola; species Sepiola atlantica. The sequence continues at coordinate 52,738,347 of OY744540.1, forward strand.
GTTCAAAAGTGTGTATATATCTGTAGGTTCGGCATGAAGTTTTACAAGTTCGACAAAAACTTCTCATCGACGGTTTATCGGTGGACACTTCATAATAACTACGGTGAGAATAGTAGTCTATATCATACAATATTACGTCTTTTTATGAAGTTGAGTGGTAACTCCGCTTTAAAATATGTGATGAAAAATGTATCTAAGCCTGATACATAGAAATAGGTGCATTTTTGCCATTGAGATAATGCATATCATTAATCGAGAAAGCAATGAAAGTTAACATGTGGACCTTCTAACGATAAACCGGCTACTTAAAAACTTGATTTACTTTCACGAAAAAAACAGTTTACGCAAAGCAAATCAAGTTTAACAAATGTCCCATAAAGACAGCTATAGAAATTACATGGCCAACCCTGAAAATCGGGTATTTCTTATTTTTCTTTGTATATTTTCTCCTCATTCTCAACTCGACTAATATTAAGTGAAAATTAACAACTTAAAATGTTATGTTTTAATCTTTAGTATGAATAATTATCAGTATAGTAACTTATTTTGATGTGCCTTTAAATAACGAACTTGCAAAGCAAATAATTTACAATATCGTTGTAAAACCTATATTTTCATTCGCTGCTTCAAAACAATGATTAGAAATGTCATAGGTATATCATAATCAGCTATAGCTGTGGGTTTATGTATCGGCTAGTGTTTATTCATTGTTTCTGATGTTGTATTGTTTTGTTGAACATGTTTATATTCCCTTATGTTGAATGCGAAAAATGGCGATACAAAGACTGTCGCCACGTTCAGTAGCGACTGCTGAAGGGGAAGGGGTAATCACCTAAAACGAAATAAGCATTTCAGTTACTTAATACGGATACGGAACTAGGCGATCCACTTACGTGATTTAAGTTCACGCAAATCTATTGCATTAGCATAGTGGATTAATTTATGAATTTATTAGGGTATAAAACACCAATGTTTATTAGTAAGAACCAGATTGACTTCACTGAATTGTTTACATTTAAAATAGTCATTGTGTTTTGACATTCGATAAGTCATATTAGATAGATACGTCTCTCAAATAGGTATGTTTGACATGCATTTGTAATTGTCGCTGAGGGGAGCGACCCTATTAAGCCAGAGAACAACATCTATTTTGGTAAGATTAAGAAATTTAAACAATTTACCAACATTGTTAATAAGATGGTACAAAAAAAGGAAATCGTTATTTTTTAATATTTCGATTTATTTTCCAAAATATGGAAATTTTATCGATGTCTTATATTTAAAAGTGACATAATTAAGTATTAAGTAATTACAACTTATTTCTTAGTCATTTATAACTATAATTCTGATATTACTGCTTATATCTCATTCTGATGCGGTAATCTGAAAAAAGACGTGTTTTTCTTCGTATCATTGTAATTATTCTGCTACATATTAATAATATTATTTTTCTCATGAAGAGTTCTCACACCACTGATTAGCCGTGATCGATTGCTAACACAGTCGTATGGTTTGAATGACAAGGAATCTCCATAGCTATCAAGTAATATCGGCGTTTTTGCACCATTTAAGAAATGTTATACATTCGTACATCTGCAATTTTCCAATGACGTCTCGCTAAACAATGAATTCCCGGTTAAAAAGTAAAAGATCTACTCTCATTTTCTGTATTCCTTATTTACATTATTGCATTAAATGTATGTAATAGAGCCAGAAGTATCTTCTTGGATTCCCTCGTATACACCAGTGATTACAGCAGAAGTGATTAGGTAGACTAAATATAAGAATCGATGAATATTTAGTAATAATAAATCTATTGTTCTGCGTGAGACCGACAAACTTAGTTCTAAAATGATCAACATAACTATGTTAATAAAACTTGCAATCATTCATTTTTTGGCATGTTCAAATAGGTATGCATTTTTTAATTGTATCTCTTTTGAAGTTCATTTGTTTTGCGAGAGTATATTAATAAAATTAGAGCGTGTGAACATGTTGGTTGATTGTTAAGTCATAGATTATACGCTGATATGCACGATAAATCTAGGGTAAAACGAAATGTAAGTAGCTACACAAAATGTTTGAACTTATACTACATAAAATAATAAATATGACAACTATCCTGGATGTCATGTTTTTTCTAAGCCAAGTTAATAAGTAATATGGTGGAAGGATAGTTAACGTATGAACAATGATCAGGTAAAAAATAGAACACACTGCTAATGTCTGGTCAAGAAAAGTTTAGTGTACTTACTTGGACGAATTATTGAGAAAGACCTCTTACTTTCGTTGATATATATATATATATATATATATATATATATATATGTATATATATATATATAATTCTTGAACCTCACTATTTTAATCGATGATAAAATATTGCAAGACGTATATATCACACAATGTAATGCCTCATAAAATAAGATCATTCCAGATATTGTACGACTTTGTATGATGTGTTCCTCCCCGTCCACCTTAAGTTATAATTGATCAGACAATACTCAATCTATTTGAATGATTGTTTAAACAGTTTCCACAATAGGTGGAAAGAATGCCGCGCAATCTCAGTTAGTTAGTTTACCGTGATGTTTTTCGGAGAAACAAATAACTGTAGCGAGCAGACTACAAGTTGTCTATAATTTGTATTCAGAGAACAAAAATCTCATCCGTGTTCTGGGTAGCGGCATCCTTGTCAGATACCGTTACTCTGTTTTTCTGACTATTTTATGATGTTCTGTCTTTGCTGCATTCGGCGGTATTTTCATTATTTTAGTTTATTTACATAAAAACATATGCATATTCCATGGTGCCCTCTCTAAGTTTAATCGTGCGCTTACCTGCCAGGAATTAGTTGGTAAGATTTGTCAATTTTAATCCCTGTCTTATGTTACGAATTTCGGATAGATACTTTTTATGATGTGAAATTAGGCCTGATCTTGAATTTAATTTTCTATGCATTATTTTCGTTTCTAAAATAAAATTGTATCATCGACATGTGGCCAAACATCAAATATAATCAATTATATTTATTAACATGAAATGGCAAATTATTACATACTCATTATAAATTAATAATCAGAATAGGTGTACGTTTATATACAACAGAGGTGGGATTAACAAGTGTGACAAAACAAGCAAACATGTTTCAACATCTTAATTTATTTTTTTAACGAAGTTTCAACTAAGTTTTTAAATTAAGAAAAGTTTTCATTTTTTATTTTACTTTTTTCTTATTAAATATTTGTACTAAAAACGAAGAAAAACACTGATAATAACAGTGAAACCTTAATCAAATAAGTCTTTATGTTAACATTTATTTATCAACTTTTATGACTATTTTTGCTTATTTTGTTACTGTTCAGAGTTAGGAATTAGAGTTAGGAAAGTCGGTTACGGGTTAGTAATTAGGGTTAATGCAGGTTTATGAATCGGGAAAGAATTAGGGTTAGGAACGTATGGTTAGGAATTAGTGTAAGGGCAGAGTTCGGAATTAGTGTTAGGACAGTAAGGTTAGGAATTAGGGTAAGGTCAGTATAAGGAATTAGGGTTAAGGCGGTCAATTTATAAGGGGAAGGTTAGGGTTAGGAATTATGGTTAGGGTTAGTAATTAAAGGTTTAGCGTTAAGGCACCTCCAATAGTATTTATTCGTGAGTTGTGTTCGCTTAGCGATCTTGCATTTGTCTCCACATTTGTTTGTATTTTTACTTTAGCAACCAATGTATGGTTCTGACAGAAATGTATTGTTCCTTCATGAGTTTCAACAGCCAGTGATACAATGTAAAAAATATGCTGCAATCGTTTTTAAACCATTTTGCAAGTTGAGCGTTTCATTCAGTTTGACTGCATAGATGTCGTCTGCTTATGCATCTCACTTCGGGGCTTTCCGGCGTTTACCGTAAACCATGGGACAGAACCGACCCCGAGGAGCTTTTAGTGCACGTCTCAAAGACACAAAGTACCATGAAGCCAATAATGTAACTATAACATTGGATATGTATAATCGATCATTGATTTTTATCATATAAATACCCATTCGAGTAAAAATCTTATACACATTATAAAATTCGTTATAGAACGTCTACGGTTACAGTTTCTCTGCATAAGCGAATGAAATTCAAAACTCCCGAGCGATAATCCAAGTGAACGCGAGGTTTATAATGATATCGATTCGAAACATCTATATCTAGAAGAAGACGAATTTAAACAATGTATTTATGAATTTGTTTTCCATGCATCTCAATATTAAAGGCTCCTTAGCAAGATAAGGGCACATCTTTTAATTCATTAGTAAACAACGGTAACTTTTATAAACTTATAGAACCTCTTTAAATAATCTCATTAATAAGCATACGCTCTTAAACTTATTTTAAACGTATAACGGTCGTGCTTTCGCGGGTTTCCTTTAGAGTCGTATTTCAAATATGTATTCTAATTTCTAAATATGTGTCAACACTATGACTACAGTTTTAGTATTAAAATACTAAATTTGTTTAGAGACAGAAGAACTATACACTATCATATTTGGAGTCATCTTTAATGTATGATTCTCAAAAAGACAGGATTGTAAAGAAAGTTGCATTACATCGATTTATAATTGCTATTTGGGCTACATTTTCTGATCAACTTAACATATTGTATTCCTTTCTTTTTTTTATAATAACGGTGACGATATAAATTGCGACGATTAGGCGTACTCGTTCGTCAGCTTGTATTTCCACTTTTTAAATATTAATATTTTACTTACATAGGTCATATCTTAAATTGTACGCTATACTTTTTACCCTTTAAAAACGTACATAAATTAGAGTTGCAAAACTATTTTTATAAATATACTATACTCGTGTAGATACTTAAGATAATAAGTGGTGTATGACCAAGAATTACGAAATATTGTGACGTGGCCAAAAAAGATTCGTGTTATAATTTTAGAGCTTACGAAACAACCGTTACGAAACACGCAAATAACACCTTCAGCAAACATGATCAATCGATACAAAAATTAAACATTACTATCATCAGCGATGTCCAGTTCCATGATATAAGGTGTTTATCTGGGTGAATCAAAACAGGCTCCTCAGATAATCATACGGCCACTTACTCTGATTTTAGCTGATAAAATTCCACCGTACACATGGGTGTTCATGTTTGAAAAATGTTTATATTACGTTATATACACTGCCATCAAGGTTTACATTACATTCCGAATTAATGTGGACGAGTTTGCTGGCCATTTTTTTAATTTAGATTGCCGACTTTCATTTTAAAATGTGAATAATTAAATGTAATTGCTCAATTGATCGTTACGATATCAGTCTTGGAGCATAGTTATTATTCAGTGGGTGGTGTTGCGTTAATCGGAGAGGAAAGCGCAATCATCCTTACCGATATTAGCATATTAATTTTGAATATATTTTAAGTATGGGTGTATAATTTTCTCATTTTAGATAAAGCTATAAAATAAACGAAGTACTCTTTCAAAAAAGTGTAATCAAACAAAAGAATACTCAATGAAACAGCGTGATTATATTCATTTAATGAATATGAAAAATAAAATTACTTGGTTTTCTAAATACGCGACATAACCTAAACAAGTTTTTTAAAAGTTGTGCCACACCTTATATATATATATATATATATATATATATATATATATATATATATATATATATATATATATCACCGATAGTGAAGTAAATATATATACACACATATATATATATATATATATATATATATATACACCACCGATGATAAAAAAGGAAAAGAAAACAAAAATCATTAATGTCACTTTATAACGTTTATGCTTTCTTCACAAATAACACACATACATTAATTCTACTTGATTGACGTATCATACACTGTGTATGTTAACGTCTATAATTTTCGAAAAAAAGAAGACAAACATTATTTCTATCTCATTGGCGCAACACGTATTTAAAGTATGTATGTCTTCAAATCAGTAACTTGAGAATGTCTTTATACAATAACGCTGACACTTTCCTTCTTTTTAGTTTATATTAAATAGTATGATTCATGATGTGAGTTGCATATATCTAAATAAATTAATGCAACAATTTCTTTCAACGAATCCTCGCAAAAAGTGATAACATTATTTAATTCTGTGATACAACATACGATTTTAAAATACTGTATGTATAGTAACTTACACTACCTTCTAATGAACGACATATATTTTTAATTTGCATATTTTCTTAAAAACGACTACTTAATAAATTAATATATTGTTGTATACATTTTTAATCTGTATTGCTATAGTGTATTATATTCATATAGTAGATTTGTTAATATTACTCATATTATAATTAATAAAATAGTATTTCGATAAAAACATAGTTATTATTATAAATAATATTATCATCGTATACACGCATATATACTTTTAAAACCTTCGTAGAATGTATAATCAACATTATATGAAAGAAGATTTAATTTAATATCGATAGCTTTTTTATCTGAGAGACCTTCGTATATAGTTTTGCTAATATCAGAACGAACCGAAATTAAGATGTTCTTACGTTAGCAAGCGTGGGTACTTTTCTAAATTAACACAAGCCGGAAAATACTGATGTAACATTGACACAACATTCTGTCCACATGACTGGTTGAAAAGTTACATTATCACAGAATTAGCTACTTGCATCTCTTGCTTGTGTAGTATAGTTTCCTTTATCATGATAGTACCCTCCCAGAAATTATTATTCCGCTTTAATAGAGGGGGTTGTATTTTTTGTCCCCACTCTCTATAGAATCCTTCGAGTAATTGAGTTTCTCTTGTGGAGTGGCATTCATTATATACCATACTCTCAGGCTAGCAACTATATGCGCATAGTGGATGCATATTTTTGCGAATATATCTATACTACATTTGGTGCATCATAATCATTATCATTCATAACTAACTAAAAAACGGTTCAGCTTTTTTACTATGTCCTGTAACGTCATTGCGTACTGTTATTTTTCATTTCCGTCCTAGGATGTATATTTTGTGTGACGTGTCTAGCGTCTCTTACACATTTGATTTTTTTTCAATAGAGTATGTAATATGAATGTGAATATACTAAGTGTGTATAACACACACACATACATGTATACATATAGTGATGGGACAACACCAATATTATTCCCTGATTCGGATACAGTTACCCGTTCTTTTCTAAATTCCCGATTTTGAATTGCTTAAAAAGATAGAATTTTTTGCGGGTAAGGAGGCGGGCGAGAGTTCTCATCTACTTTTAAATGAAGATGTGATTTCTGTTTTAATTTGACAAACACTCTTATGTTCTATTTGTACGTATTCTATCAACTCATTGCAATATGTTCATACATATTTGTCATTCGTGCCATTTGTATCTATTCATCGACTGCTGCGATGTATACCGGTGCAATTATTATCTACATTCGTTACTATCATCTATAAATGTTATTAAACTGGTAGTTTAAAGTCAATAACTATTTAAAATTTCATCATTTGTACACTCCATTGAAAATAAAGTTTGTAAAATATTAAAAGAATTGTTTCTTTTATATTAGAAATGAGGCTAAATCTTTTTTCTGATTCATAATCTGATTCCAATATTCTAAAAATATCGGATTTTATTAATTTCCGATCCCGATTCGATTAATTTGTTTGCCTTACAAACATGTTTTGTCTACAAAATGAGAAGACCTGACACTCTACATTTGACCCAACTTTTTTGAAAACAAAAAAACGGCAGAACAGAGAATATTATCAATGCACAATGAATGTAAATATGTGTAAAGAATAAAAGGTATTCAAATACGTCTCTCTTTCTCTCTCTCTCTCTCTCTGTCTCCCTCTCTCTCTCTCTCTCTCTCTCTATATATATATATATATATACATATACATATCATATGGAGGTGTGTGTCTCTGTGTGTGTGTGTGTGGTAATATAAATATATAAAAAGTAAGTTATTAGATAAAAATTAATTAAATAAGGAAATAAATATGCAAATCTAAAAAAAAATAAATTAAATACATATAAACGTGTATAAGTTGATGTACATATTACTAAGTATATGTATATATATATATATACTCGAAATATATATATATATATATATATATATATATATATATATTCGAATTATATATACCAAATAAAAATATATTTCGTGTTAGCAAAATGAAAGCAGAATATATGAGCAGACTGCCAACAAATCTGAAGAATAATTTCAAAGCAGAGAATTATCTACTGTCTTAGTGTATGTTTTGATTGATAATAGTTTTAGATATGAGAGAGGAACAACGTAATTGTTTTTAGTGGGTTATGACGAATGATCTGCTAATAGTCGTGTGAATTTATCATGTAAGTTGCAATTAATGCAGCGTTAGTAAAGTTTAAGCGGTGATTGTATTTCTGTGCTCAGAAATACTCTTGACCAAGCTGAGTTTGGTGCTTCCGATGTAGATTTTATTATAATATTGGCAAGGAATAGATTATATTCGTACATTGAGTGTAGTTATAGTGTAGAGTATCGTAGTTTTCGGACGCGAGGCATCATAGTAGATGAAGTAGTGTAGGCTATATACATACGTGTCTTATTTAGTGTAAATGTGAATTAAATTTTCGACGGTGTTAGTGAGTAAATGTAAATGTTGATTCATTATACAGCTACAAGATGAATAATTGTGTTGTTTTCAATTTGTCTGAATCTAGATTGCTTTCTTTTTAGGATTTATATGATATTTCTCTTTGTTTTTTTATTCTTTTTCCCTATCTAGTGTTTCCCTTTTACTTATATGACATAGACGTATATAACGTCAATATATTTCAATTAGATGTATACATAAATATATATGCGTATACATATATACATATATATACATATACATATATATATATATAAATATATATATATATATATATATATATATATATATATATATATATATAAAGGTATATATATATATCATTTTAATTTTGTTCAATTTACTTATGTGTTTATATATATATATATATATATATATATATATATATATATATATATATACGTATTTGCTTACCTCCTCCCCCTATGTGTATTATATTTATATTACACCTAATCTATGTATGTTCCCATTAATTACATATCTTATCATTGTTTGCCGTTCATAGCGTTCCCTCTAGAAAAAGGCTTTACAACAGCGTAGTAAAACATTGAATTATAGGTATACATTTTCGACATTTTAACTAACATATATATATATATATATATATATGTATATTAGTATTTCATGTATCCACCCTAACTTTTTTTTTATGTATCTACATAAATTTCATTTTAGCCTGAAGATTCCCCCCAGGGATGTAACACGGAGATATCTGTGTAGCTTAATTGCCATCAATAGATTTTCATAGCTTACTATATATATATATATATATATATATATATATATATATATATATATATATATATATATATATATATATATATACATACATATATTTATATATAGGTGTATGTATATATATATATATATATATATATATATATATGTATATGTATGTGTACATATATATATATATGTATATGTATATATATATGTATATATATGTGTATATATATGTATATATGTATATATAGGTATATATATATATATATATATATATATGTATGTATTTTTATACATGTATATATATATATATATATATATATCTATATCTATTAAAGTGAGATATTTTTTTTATTATTTTTTTCCTTCTCATTTTGATGGTATCAACCCTGAGGGGTCGAATAGACGTCAAGTTCTTATAGTTAGTTTTTCTTTAAAAGTTTATTTTTACATTAAATATCAGATACCTCCGATTTTCGTGAACTCAATTAATAATTTTTCCCCCAACCTCAGATTTTTTTGGAGGAGTTTGAAAAGTGTTTTGTTTTATTGAGGGGCATTCTATATGAACAACCTCTTATTTTCAAATAACAATATTTCAGATTTGCAGTGCATTTTTATACATATACATTACAATAATCCAATTCGTACACAGGGCGGTGTGATATTAATATTTTAAGAGCGTAACAGTGTTAACCCCACATCTCACTAAGTGGTCATAACCATGTAACGAACGTCGTTAATTTGCTTTCCTGAATCTCTGTATGTGTTATAGTCGAATCAAGCATGACAAAACTACGTTTAGAAAAGAAACACGTAGTCATTAGTGCACGGTGATTCAATTTTCATATACATTTTATTTATAAAGCTTTACTTTCGATAAAAATATTGAAAACTATTTTTTTCTAAACGCATTTCTAATTTATTAATAACTCATTTATACATTATATATATATATATATATATATATATATATATATGTATATATATATTTATATATGTATATATATATATATATATATATATACCCATATCATTTTATATTTGATTCTCAACGGTTTCAAATGGAACCACGTAACTTTTGAAATTCTAAATGTCCTTGCTTTTCTTTTTTTCCCAAATACATTCTTTCCAAATATGATCTGAGGTAAAGATAAGATATCAAACTTTACCTGCTGAACACTTAGTTAATAGCAGATTACATTGACGTTACTGTGTAGCATGTTGTGTACATGTCTGTATAAATTTACAAATATATATATATATATATATATATATATATATATATATATATATATATATATATGTATATGTATATAGATATAAATATATCTATATACATACACAAAAATATATATATATATATATATACATACATATATATATATATATATATATATTATATAAGGATATGCTGTATAAATTTCCAAGATATATATATATATATATATATATACATATATATATATATGTATATATATATATATATATATATATATATATATGTATATATATATATATATATATATATATATATATATATATATATATATATATATATATATATTTAGTGTTATAATGGAATCATTCCAGGAAGAAATCCGGGTAAGAGAGCTCAATGTGGTAAACAGTGCAAGAATAACGTAAAATATAATAACACGAAATTACATGATTGTCGATGCAATAATTTATTTCAACCTTGCGGTTTTATTCAAGCATCCAATTTGACAATTACATTTTTGAGACTGACAGAAAACTGAATTCACCCTCGACACTTCAAACACAACCAGAGAGAGTGGTTGTCGCAGCCAATCTGAATACCTATTACAGAGCGAGTAGGAATTAACATCTTATATTTAACTAAAGCAATCGAAAGGGATCTTATGTTCTTTTTTTGTTTGTTTTTATTAAAATAATAACGTCTGAGTTAAGCGCACATATTCTTTCTACATTTCCGACCTGGTGACATTTAACGTTCATACGCCTCCATACACACGCACACATATACCTATTCTTAACATCACACACACACAATTTTTGGCTAGCTCGAAATTCAGTTTTCGGCTTAGCTTCACTTTCACTCTTCTGGACAGAATAACGGACTTTACCAACAGACTAAGATGGAAAGCGTATTTCTTTTTAAAGAATGAGGATTCTGATTACAAGGAAACCTTTACTTTCAGATCACAGAATACCAGTAAACCCTTTGAGGCTTTGAGGCCTTTCGAGACTGATCTTTTCGACCTAGTCAAAAGAATTAAGTTCCGAAGGTATTCAAACCAATTTCAGTCCACTCTGAAAAAAGTCATCGCAGAGATCAAGAAGTCGAACAAAGTTTGGATGAAGGCTGATAAGTCAGCAAATATTTACAAGATGTGCCCATCCGAGTATAAAAAAACTATTCTGGAAAAAATCTGTAATAATTACAGAAAGGATACCCACGACACTGAAAAGATAATTAATGAGGAAACCAAAGACTTTGCGTCCAGGCTGAACATCGAGGATAAAGTGGGGAAAATCGATAACAAAAACGCATACATACTCATCAAGGACCACAAGAAAAATTTCCACATTAAGAAACAATCTAGACTGATCAACTCTACAAAATCGGAACTCGGCTATGTATCTAGGGAGTTCCTCAAGAATATCATTAAAGTAACTCTGGAGGCTACTAAATTTAACCTTTGGAAGGATTCTTCGGATACTATCAAATGGTTCATATCAATTGAAAATAAGAGGAATGCCTCCTTTATACAATTCGATATTATGGAATTTTACCCCTCGATTTCCAAGGAGTTACTTACGAACAGCATTAACTATGCTAGGAACTTCGTGGATATATCCGATGAACAGGTAAGAATAATTATGGCATGTCGCAGATCCATCCTTAACCACGAAACATGGATTAAATTAAACAACAACAGCTTCGATGTTCCGATGGGTTCCTTTGACTCAGCACACATATACCTATTCTTAACATCACACACAATTTTTGGCTAGCTCGAAATTCAGTTTTCGGCCCGGAAGGAGGAAGAGAGATAACACACTAACACACGTTAGCGTGTCATCGGCCGATTGACACTTGTCGTGCTTTCATTCTGTCTAGATCCGAGTGATAGTATCAATTTGAAAACTAAAAATTATTTAAGATTATATTCCAAATGTAATATTTTAATACTCTGCGTTTCACAAAATTCATCTTACATTAGTTTTATAATCTATGGAAGCCTATAATTATAGCCTAATTCCAATCTAATATTGTCTAGTGATAATATTATACACTTAATTTAATTCACTATCTTAGTTTAAGTAAATAATCAGAATAAACGAATATCTTAAAGTACAATTATATATGCATACATCCCCACATATACACACACATATCTCTACACACACATATATATACATATATATACATACACACATATATATATACACATATATAAATATATATATACACATACACACATACACACACATACATATATATACATGCACACCCATACCTACTACCTTAAATTAAAAATGTTTAAGACGTCGAGGATGAATGTTTTTCGTCTTTAAGTATTCATTAAAAAATATCATTACTAAATGAGTGTATACCTACACACACACACATATCCATACATATGCACATACACACATACCCACATATACATACACACACATATATACGCACATGCACACATAGACACAGATGTGCAAAATAGAGACACACATACATGTATACATAGACATACACAAATGCACATATGCACGCATACATATAAACATACACAGTCATACGCATACGTACACACATACCTATACTCATATACGCGCACAATCCCATACATGCACACATACACCTGCACACATGTATACACATATACACACATACACATATATAAAATAATATATACGGCCTGGAAAGTTTTAAATAAATATAAACATATATTGACAAAATAAATATGCAAGATATACACACACACACACATACACACACACAAATGCATGCCTGCACATACACAAACACATGCATGTACGTACACATATATATACATACAAAAACATATGTACTTATATATACGCACATACTCTTCCCATACATACATATACACCAATGAATGCATGCACGCGCATCCGCACGCGCATGCATACATATAAGCAAATATAAGGCTATCTTATTTCAAGTAAATACTCTGAATAAACGAATATCTTAAAGTACAATCGTATATGCATACATCCGAAAAACAACTATAACGAATGTCACCAAGTCAGTAATTACATGTCCATAACATATATTATTGTAAATATTTATGGGGGTTTACTGTAAATGATCTATTTGGTATTTTCACCGTTACAAATCTAGAGACAAATCAGATTATTAGATATTGGTAATTTTAAATTAGCATGTATGTATGCATTTCGCCATCAACTCATCGCGTTTGTTTAAAAGATTATTGCGGTCGTATTTTAGGATTCTTATTTTTTCCTCTAAACATAAATTGCATCTTTGCCTAAATCCATTTGGGATATCCGAATAGCATAGGATTGACTACGAAACCACCGGGGACCGGTTCTCATTTTTCAGAAGCCACCATTGTTTAGCTAACTCTGTTTTGTTGTTAAGTTCTGGGTTGTTAAAAGAGTGTTTGTGGTCATAAAAGCGTTGTTTCCAGTTACCCGCGGAGATGCCGATGTAGACTTTATTGTCCCTGTTATTATCTTCCAGATGAATAGTGGCCTTATACACCACACACTCAACTTTACAGTTACCGTCCAGTGGGCAGTTCTCTTTAACTTGACAATTACATTTATCTACTGTAACCTTATTTTTACTAGAATTGTTAAGTAATTTACGATTATGGGTGCTGATTATTCTATCCATGTTTTTGGTACAAGAGTAACTAATGTTTATGGTTTTTCTATTAAATATCTTTCTAAGTGGAGTATTCATACTAAAATGCTTATCTACTAGGTTCAAGAATACTTTCCCGATGTTGATGTTAGATAGTTGGCAGTACGGAGGTTGAACCATGTTATGTTCCGGCCTCTATTCCTGGATTTATTTTTATTTTCTTTCTTGGTATATTTGAGTTTTTCACTATATCCACTTTTTTCTAGCGCTCTATTGGATAACTGTTTGTTTGTTTCAAAAATTTCCCTGTTAGCCGAAAGTTTATTAATTCTAGTATTAATCGTTTTAGGTACTTGTTTAATTATGCAGTTCGGGTGGTTAGATCTAATATTGATATATGATGGTGTGTGATTATCTTTGTTGAAGGGTTTGTAAGTCCCCTTTTTTATGTCTAGTGTAATGTCTAGATAGTTTACTTCTTTACAATTTGGGGTTATGTCTATTTTAAATCCTAGGTATTTGAAGGCTCTTATTATTTTTTTTATGTATTTTGGATACCAGGGGGCCGTCACTATTAGGGATGATAATTAGTCAATCATCCCTGTATACACCCACTAAATAAGGCTCTACAATTCTGCTAAGTGTGTACATTATAAATATGCCCTACCAGATCGGCAATCTGTGCTGAGTCAAAGGAACCCATCGGAACATCGAAGCTGTTGTTGTTTAATTTAATCCATGTTTCGTGGTTAAGGATGGATCTGCGACATGCCATAATTATTCTTACCTGTTCATCGGATATATCCACGAAGTTCCTAGCATAGTTAATGCTGTTCGTAAGTAACTCCTTGGAAATCGAGGGGTAAAATTCCATAATATCGAATTGTATCAAGGAGGCATTCCTCTTATTTTCAATTGATATGAACCATTTGATAGTATCCGAAGAATCCTTCCAAAGGTTAAATTTAGTAGCCTCCAGAGTTACTTTAATGATATTCTTGAGGAACTCCCTAGATACATGGCCGAGTTCCGATTTTGCAAAGTTGATCAGTCTAGATTGTTTCTTAATGTGGAAATTTTTCTTGTGGTCCTTGATGAGTATGTATGCGTTTTTGTTATCGATTTTCCCCACTTTATCCTCGATGTTCAGCCTGGACGCAAAGTCTTTGGTTTCCTCATTAATTATCTTTTCAGTGTCGTGGGTATCCTTTCTGTAATTATTACAGATTTTTTCCAGAATAGTTTTTTTTATACTCGGATGGGCACATCTTGTAAATATTTGCTGACTTATCAGCATTCACCCAAACTTTGTTCGACTTCTTGATCTCTGCGATGACTTTTTTCAGAGTGGACTGAAATTGGTTTGAATACCTTCGGAACTTAATTCTTTTGACTAGGTCGAAAAGATCAGTCTCGAAAGGCCTCAAAGCCTCAAAGGGTTTACTGGTATTCTGTGATCTGAAAGTAAAGGTTTCCTTGTAATCAGAATCCTCATTCTTTAAAAAGAAATACGCTTTCCATCTTAGTCTGTTGGTAAAGTCCGTTATTCTGTCCAGAAGAGTGAAAGTGAAGCTAAGCCGAAAACTGAATTTCGAGCTAGCCAAAAATTGTGTGTGTGTGATGTTAAGAATAGGTATATGTGTGCGTGTGTATGGAGGCGTATGAACGTTAAATGTCACCAGGTCGGAAATGTAGAAAGAATATGTGCGCTTAACTCAGACGTTATTATTTTAATAAAAACAAACAAAAAAAGAACATAAGATCCCTTTCGATTGCTTTAGTTAAATATAAGATGTTAATTCCTACTCGCTCTGTAATAGGTATTCAGATTGGCTGCGACCACCACTCTCTCTGGTTGTGTTTGAAGTGTCGAGGGTGAATTCAGTTTTCTGTCAGTCTCAAAAATGTAATTGTCAAATTGGATGCTTGAATAAAACCGCAAGGTTGAAATAAATTATTGTATCGACAATCATGTAATTTCGTGTTATTATATTTTACGTTATATATATATATATATATATATATATATATATATATATATATATATATATATACATATAAATATATATTATAGAGGGATATGCTGTTCCGTCACTGTATAGCCTTTTCTAGACTCTATGAATAGAGAAAAAAGCAGTCTCTGTCAACACACACATACGCGCACATATAAATATGATAGAGCAGCGGTAGGAGCGTCGACTCTCAGCTCAACGGTTGAGTTTCAATCCCGGCTTGAGGCACTTGCTGGTGTAGCCTTACTTAACACCTGTGATACAGCAAACCAGTCTGCATGTGGATCACTCTGTCGCTACCTATCTATCTATCTATTTCTCTCTCTCTCTCTCTCTATATATATATATATATATATATATATATATATATATATGTGTGTGTGTGTTTGTGTGTATATAGTCAGGATTTTTTCATTCAAGCAATGGTCAAAACAGCTGCTGAAAAGAGATGATGAGTAAAATGCATAAAATAGACGTGCACGTACAAGAACATCAACAATGTTCAAAGAAGATGTGGATAAATAAAAAGGTTTTTCATTTATTCATGTTATTATTTCTTCATTTAAATTTATTTAGACCATTACGTGTATCTAATATATGTAAACCCAAAGTCGAATGACTCTCCTATCAATAATACAACAAATTCTCAATTCGATCGAAAGTAGACTTATCAATAAATCTAGCAACGAAAATGTATTTACACAATAACGCAGCATTTACAATAAAGCTCTAAAAACAGGGAGTAACTCAATATGAAATTAAATATGAGAAACAGAACAATAATAAGTATCAGAAAATTTAAAATGAAAGAAAAAAGAAATATAATCTGGTATACACCGGCCTACAAGCAGATGCTAAAAACGAAACTGGGCAAGTACTTCCTAAATATCATTAAAAACACTTCCCTATTCCGGCATAACATATTCAATAAAATTAACCTAAAACTGGGTTACAGCTGCTGCAATAACCGATCATTCATGATTAAGGCACACAATAACAAAATAGTAAAAGAGAACGTAGTTGGAAATAAATAACAAATTGCGTATAAAAAGTGAGCAATATAATAAAAAATAACACGAAGAAGAACATAAATATAGGCACTACAAATAGTAATAACCCAAACCCTTATAGCAATCACCAATATATAAATGAAAATTTAGTAATGAAGAAAAAGTTTTAATTGCTTTGAGCACGGTAAAATAAATGCCTTACCAGAACTATTGTTTACCAAGCAAGACTATGTGGCAGGGAAAAACCGAATAAAAAAAAGTATTGCGTAGTTATAAGTTCCCTAGATTTTTAAACCAGATATTACGACATCAACATCACAGTTAAAAAATAAGAACGCCGTATGAAAACAGCACTAACAAACCATTATTGAGAGCGCAAAGATAGTCAACTCTCACCAATAATCGAGCGGAACATAATACAACATGCTAGTAAATTTAGAAAGTCTGACCACCCGTGTACATAATGAGTTAATGAGAAATTTGAAAGCGTACATTTTAAAGACCACCAAAACCTATTGAATAGCCGAAGTGAAATAGCGAACGACAGCTTACACATCATAACATTCTCCTTATTTGTAGAATACATTATAAATAAATACATAAATAATTGAACAAATAAATATATAACTCACTAACTAAATTAAACTAAAACCTTACATCGTAATACAAGCAAGCACGTGTTAAAATAAGGTCAATAACAAATTACAAAGAATCTGATTCATAAACTAGCCAAAGTAAAAACCATGCATATATATGAAAAAAACAGGCAACACAAACTCCATGCATTTTAGCCTTATAATTCCCTACGGTGGGGAAGCACAGACGCCCCTGTGTTTCTTAATTGGCATACATATATTTTCACATCGTACTATATATATATATATATATATATATATATATATATATATATATATATATATAAATATATATATATATATATATATATATATATATATATATATATATATATATTGATTTACTCCTCTCCAGGAGTTAGGCACAAGGCCAGTTTTTATCTTAATCCTACAAGTAAGATGTGACCCAACGTCGAGTCGAGAAAGTGGGGTTTAAAAATTATATCTATATCTGTCTCTCTCTCTCTCTCTCTCTCTCTCTATATATATATATATATATATATATATATATATATATACATATATATATATATATAAATATAAATATACTTGATAAAATTCAAATATGTTTTAAGAGTGCGCAGTACCATTAGGTCATTTATAAACTTACGTAAACCATTATATAGCCTTACGTACAACCCACCAACAGTTCATTACATATCACCTGATCTTAATCAAGGCAAGATTTGGATTTTATTTTAGCTGTGCATTTGAAAAGATACGTTAATACGCTTTGAAAACTTGTTCGTTTGACGTAAGGCTAAAATATTGTTTATGTAGTGTTATATATATATATATATATATATATATATATATATATATATATATATATATATATATATATATATATATATATATATATATGGGTGTTTGTATTTGTGTGTGGGTGTATGCAAATACGGAAACAACTAAACATTTCAACACAGGAAGAAATTTAAATACAACTATTATTTACCGTTTTAGTTCTTATCAACGAACTATTTCAGAAAAAAATAAAATGTTATTTTTTTTAAAGGGCAAACTATAGGAAAAATAACCCCAAATTTAATGTTTTTTTATCATCGTGTGTAACTATATTAAACACAATCTGTTACACATACAGAAAATATGTTCATTTAGACACATAATAGATTGAAAAAGAAGGCAAGGTCAAGAAAAAATAGAAACAAATCATGAAATTCAATTGAAAATAGAACTTATCCTGGATTGGAATTTTTCATACAGGGCCAAGGTAAATTGCATTGTTTGAGGTATATTTTTCTAAATGATTTGTTTCATAGTAAGAGCCGAGCTTAATATTTACACCAGAGGGTGATTAAAAAAGGGTTAGATAACTTGCTATGTACTTGACCGAGTATGCACTCCTATAGTTTACAGTTTGTAATTTCTAAATCGTAGGGAAAAGTGGATTCATGTATTACTAGTGTGTTAGTGGGGTTGCTTTAGTTCTTGTTCATGATCGTAAATACGCAATTTGATGTTTCAAACCGTCTCGCCGATACAAAATATCGGGCATACGGTATATATTAGTGTATAGACCGACTAGGGAATAAGTCTCCTCAGAGGGTGATATAGACGTGCTTTTGTGTTAAGTAAATCCTTCATAGTTTAACATGTTAGTGCCACTGTGTTAGGTCAGGTGACAATTGTTGCTGTGATGATGATCATACGGTATTACTGGCAACAACTATATAATACTTATTTTTATCAATCTTTTCGCTGTTATATCTGCTAGTAGCTTAGTTTTGAAATGACTTTTTAGGATTAGTTTGTTTTCTGTTGTGCATATATAGAGCGTTACCTTTCGAGTTGTAGATGAACACTTTAGTAAAGTTATTTGTTTGCGCTTTATCCAGGTTTCGTTCTTTGCGGACCTAAGTTGAGCTGTCAATTCTGAAAAGTCTTAAACCACGAACCTATGGCACATCCGAAGTTTACTCTGTCGGTGGGATGAAGTCATTTTTATCGTGGACTTTCTATACACTGAATGTTTACGCCATTCAGAGTGTTGTGTAGTGTAATATAAAATAAGTTAAATACGTGTTCAATTTCTAGTTCGGAGGTGTAGGCAACCGTGTGTTTAATTATATCGAGTTCATTAATAATGTCATAGAGGCTAATGTTATGTTGTTAGGTATTTATGTGGCATCTTTATATTTAAATAGTTGGTATTCTGATGTAAAATTGATTAATAGGTGCCGTATACGAAAAGTTCAAAAATAAGACAATCAATTACTCCGCGGGGGGGGACCTCAATGTAGCTATTTAATCACAAAAATGACACTTTACTTGTAACGACAAATTATACAAGCAAATATTTGGTTTACCCATATGTATGCAAATTCCGGTGTTCCAGAATGTTAATTATGAACATGTTTTATTTGAACTATAGCGGTAGGTGGTTTTTATGTCTAACGACTTTACATACAGCTTCCCGTCAATTATGTTAATATGTCTTTGTCGTTTAGCTTTTTATCGATTTGTCTTTGTCACATAAACATGTGTGGACGAGGAATAGAACGATGTTTTAAAACAATTGCAGAATCCTTATTTTTTTGAGTTTGATACAAAAATAATTATAAGAAAAATTTTATAATAAAAAAAGTGTTATCAAGAGGTAGAATAAGGTTATCCTTACAAAGGTATAGTTGAATATATATATATATATTATATATATATATATATATATAAATATATATATATTTATATATATATATATATAATATACTTATCTATCTGCGTATGTTTTGTGATGACATATTTAATTTTACATTTCAACTATAAGAATTAGTTAAAGGTATCTGATGATAATAGCGTATCCTATCGTGTGCTGTAAATGAATGCTACTGTTTCATTATTAAATATAAATTATTAGTGTAAATATATATATATATATATATATATATATATATATATATATATATATATATCAATAAAAAATGACGTATTTCTTGATTTATTGAATTTATTATTATATAATTCAGAACTTTGAAAACATCTGCTCGTTTCGATATAAGCTTAAAAAACCCTGAAAAAAATCATCACACATGTCAGTGCAGTGTAATTGTACTTGTTATTTGATCTTAGTGGATATGCACATACATTACATAGTCTTGTCAATGTTTTTTTTCATTCATTTTTTTCACATTTAATCACGTTTTTACAAAATATACAAATATTCAGATAATAAATACACGTACTTGTTTTATTTTCGTTCAATCCAATAGAGCAATTTCAGTGTAACTACATATTATTATTTGCCCGTAATTTATTACTGAACATAGGAAAATGATAAGAAATAATGTTATTAAGTATGATTATCAAATAAATAGTATAAGCGATTTTTGGTACTAGTTATTCAAGCTTCATTGTCAACTTATTTCGAAATGGATCTTTCTTTTACGATAGGGTTTGGCTTCATAATGCCTAAGGATGCATTCGATAATAAAAGGATAACAACACTATTATATAAATATGGATACTATCAGTTGTTTTAAACATCTCGCAATATTCAATACTTAACAATAGACAATCTATAAAAAAGTAGATATGTTTTTCTTTTTTTTAAACATCGCACAGATAATCTTATGAGTAATGTACAGAATAGAGACAGTGCTGCCTCATAACTCAACCTTCCTCTATTTAGTATTTTAATTATACACATTACAGAAAAATAATCTGCATGTTTTTCGATAATTGCTTTCTTTTAAGCCATTCATAAATACATTAGCAATTGAATTAAAGTGCACACTGTAGGAGTGTTATTGTACCTTCCCTATACGAACTACTTGACCACTTCCACTCACCATAAATACTGAGAGAACCTGCATTTCAGTAAGTGCGTACCCCAACCGCTCCAAGCGTCGGCAACGTTATTAATTTGGCCGTTCCTGGGTTAGGTGTGTCACCTGGTACTGCTCGGGAAAATTTGCCGCTCTCATGATTGCCGCAGATGTCAGAATTACGCATTCCCACGCTATGTGTAATTAATCAGTAAGTAAAACAAATGCCACAACTCGTTATGTAGTGTTTTGAAGGAGAATGCTTACTTAGTAAAGAAAATAGAAAAACACACACTTGTACAATTACAAGTAAAGGTAGTTCTATAATAACGCCTAACTGTGTGTTAGATCAACGCTCTTAATGTCGATGGGCAATTCTTAGTTTTTGGGGCAGGATTGCCCAAGTCCGGGTTCTCAGGGTGATATTGATTCGGCAGACAAGTAAAATAGAGTCCTCGAAGCTTGTTTCGCTTCACATTATATTGAAATCAGATGGGCATACCCGCCGTCTCTTGCAATATAATTTAGTCAGAAAACAAAAGTAAAGAACTATCTCTTCATTATCCTTCTCTCTGCCGTATTTTGGATTATCAATCGTCATTATAAATTCGGTGGTATGTAATCGCATTTTCACCTCACCCTTCCTTTCCTCCTTTTCATTTGAACCTATCCATCCTCCACCGCTCTCTGGTGAGAGAGGGAGCGGAGGTGCCCCTTCCTCGACTCACACACCAACGACAGAGAACATGTAATTTCACTTATTAACTTGTCGGCCAAATTTCGTGGGTGGATATAATCGGTTAAAGTAACACTTGTATTGTGTACAAGCCACGACTTACTGCGGATAAATGGCATTCTTTCTGACTAAGCCTAACATGGTGACACTCGCCCTAACATAGCTTTTGTTCGTTATAAAATAGAACAATATATCCGTTTTCTTACAGCAATTATTATTTATATTCGGCCACAAATCGTCTATACAATCGCCTCTATTTCTATACAACAGTGACACCCGACGTGGCCAACCCGGGCGTGCAGACGCCTCTGTCTGCTACTATCAGTCTGTCGCTTAATGAAAGTATGCATGTATTACCCTGTTAATGTATACTAGCGTTATATCCTGGTATTCAACCTTCATAGGCTCACTTATATTCATAAAAGTGCTGTATATTAGTTGTCATATTCCGTTAATTCGGTCATCATTGTCACATTTGAAACAACACCAGCTTTACTTGTATTAATACTAACGTCAAACAACTTTCGTTCTCCGTTGCATTATACGTTTTTTTTTAATATAATCGGTTTACTGTTAAACCTCATTATTCTCTTCTCACCCCTTTAGATGCCTATAACAGCTGGCGACGATGTACAGACAGTTATTCTTGAACACATTTAAAGGACGGCCACACCATTTGGCTGCGCAGTACACAAAGGGATTATTGAACACCTGAACAAATACGCCACAAAACTGGGGACGACGTACAGTAAGGCATTCTTTAAAACCTAGACGCCATCCACATAAAAACACCTTAAATCAATAATACCACATATGAGACCAGTTGAAATATTTTAAAGTTGTAACTTAATGCAATTGTATTCTGTGACGTCACTCCGGCGTCGTGAAATTTAAATTGTCAACCTCTTTCCTTGAACAATGCGAAAACGTTCTCTTACGTGCACATTTTTACGCTGTTATTTTAAAAAAACAATCTTCTTACTCAAGCTTTTTTTCTTCAGTAGCTTTTGACACCTGATAATGATGTGAGGAAGAATCTAAAACGTTCGTGTTACTTATGCGACATATATTAGATGTCCTTCATCACAAATAAGACCATTACGAAAACTGAAGAAAAAGTATAATTAAACAGACAAATACTGTTATTATTAACAATGTTTCTATATATAGGAACATGTTGTGTAAATACACAAACAATAGATATATAAGTAAAAACTGCACGTAAGATTATAATCATCAAACTTTTATTAATTTTCTCTTGCCGAAATTCAGAGGACTAAAAAGAAGAAAATACTTGAGTAAAAAAAAAACAGAAACACACAACTTTTACATAAAACCTAGTTCCTTAACAAGACTCAAGGAGTTCGTGTATAGCTAATCGGTATATTCATATGGTGCGTGCTCTGAGAGAAAATTTATGTTTATTGTCATTTATTTGATGGAAGCTGACGACATGAGTCTGTTAATAGTTCCTTAATATTAAGATACATTTAATGTTGATGAATGTTTAGACTGTTGTTCTTAGCATCACAAATATAGAAAACTGTTAATTTTCTAAGAAATTCTGTATAGCATTGTTTGAGCAAAACCTCTAATTTAAAATAAATAACACGAGTCGATGCGCATGCAATCTGATCAAATATTATAAGACACACACTGAGCTAGATTATCAGATTTTCAATTACTTTTAAGGGTATCTTAGTATTAAACCCAATATCGTAAAGTTTTTCTGAAATAAAAATCATTGTATTGATTTTTATTCAATTTGTAAGAGGATACTGCACTATTAATTAGTACCGTATATATATATATATATATATATATATATATATATATAAGTATACATTTGTAATATAATTGGTTACATATGTGCATAAATGTTTCGGTTGCACTCTTCGCAGAAAGTAAACCTCATCAGACCAAAGATTCAGAGAAATGGCATAGATTTGTAGATTTTTCTCTACCGAATAAATCTTTGTTTGGGATTGGTTATTTTCTCTTTCTTATGAATTGGTATCGGATTACCTATTTTACTTGTTGACTCTTCCCCTCCCTTTTATGACTTGCCTATCCTTATTTTATTACCTCCTTAGCCCTAACTTTTCAACCCTGTTTAAATTTCCAAAGTTTTACAAACACATTTAGGCATTAGTATCGTATCTATCAGTAAAATACACACATGTAAACAGATTATATATTCACACGAGTACATATAAACAAACCAACATCAATATACACACACATTTAAACATGAACACATACACATATCCACTTTCAAACAAAAAAATATATTTAAAGTACGTACTTGTGTATGAATATACTTTTAGTATATGAAACACTTTCAATATGTTAATTAATTTCATTACAAGAAATACACACGCCTGTACAACTAAACACATAAGAACAACACATATGTACATACACAAACACACATACACACATATATATATATATATATATGTATATATATATATATACAATAAACATGCATACATACACCTAGACCACACACACCGATATATATATATATATATATATATATATATATATATATATATATATATATATACACATATACATAAACATACATGTGTACACACACAAAGCATATACAAATTGATACATAAACATACCCTAGTACGTATATAGAATATATAACCCCGACTATACAAATATAAATACAAAACACAAATATATACGCGTATATGCATAGCTGGATTCACATAGCATACATGCACAATGCATTGATACATATACACATACATACATACACACATAACAACCTATATACAGCAGACACATAAGCAAATAAATAAATATGCCCATTACCCACCTATACGTGCACAAGGAATGAATATAAAATGAAAATAAAAAAAGAATATTAAAATAAAATTAAAATTAAAATATTTCACCTGTATAAACATGCTCGGAGAAATAAGTTATCAGTATCAATACACGTACATACACATACATTTCGATCAAATCACGCATGCATACATACATACACATTGATTTGCTCATAAACACATATGCATACCTACATAAACCATACAATTATATACGTATACACCCTTACAGATACGCGTACACTTTCCTACCCATACAGTATAAAAATACATAAGATTACATACAATCAGTATATATGCCTATAAACATCGTGCACACACATATGCGAGTGTACACAAATACTCGCATGCAACTACATAAAACAGGGCCACAGGTACACAAGTATCTATAATTTAGTAATTAAAACCATGCATTATTGCTCCAATCTATCTCAGCTTAAATTACTTACATTTAAAGATAAATACCATATAGACAAGCAAGCTAACAAAATATAGCGCATGTTATTCCATTAGTTAATTCTATATATACATAAATACATATACACATACACGTGCATACATATATACACATATATACATGTATACGTCGTAACTATGCGTATGTGCTGAAAACCTAACTATAGGTTGGTGTGTAATAGTTTTTGGATGATATAGGTTGTATAAGTTCAAAATTTAAAAGTAAATAATGATAATATCATATAAATTCAAAATAAAAATGAAATAATAAAAAAATTACTAAAATAAAAATAAAACTTAAATATAAAGTATAAAAATAATAAGTAAAAAATGAAAATAAAATTTAAAATAATAAAAATAATAAAAATAAAAAATAAAAAATAAAAATGAAAAATAAAAATAAAAATTAAAAATTAAAAATTAAAATTTTAAAAATATGAAATAAAAATAAAATATAAAAAATAAAAATAAAAATAAAATAAAAATAAAAAATAAAATAAAAATAAAGATAATAAAAATAATAAAGGTAAAAAATAAAAAAACAGCAAAATATAAAATAAAATAAAAATAAAATAAGAAATAAGATTATAAATTAAAATTGGGTGGGTGTCATACTAACAATGAAGTAACATTCCGTAGAGTGGTAGTATTTATTCGTAATCTAAAGGCTACTTAGCGTGTGCCCCTTTAAATGTTTGCAGTTCCAACTCGTTTGTTTCTGACGTTGTGTAATTTTTCTCTATCTTTAAATTTAACAATTTCAAGTTTCTCACCTAGGCATAAGAAACAGGGTGATGAGAGTAATCTACATGTTGTAGCCCTTCTCATCATGCACCATCTAATTATTGTTTTTTTTTTACGTTTATCAATTTCCAGAAGTGTCAGGACAGGGAAGTGTTACTATGTTTCTTATTTCTAAAAGATAATTTATGCGTGTAATACCTATCCTTAAAACTTCTTGACATGCTTCCTATATAAAACTTACTATAGCCTGTATTTTCAATAGCGTAGATTTCTACAGGATATATTACTGATGCGGTGACGCAATTTTATTGTAAGGGGCATTCATCCCGTCTCTGACAGTTACAATTGTTAGTTGTAGAATTACCTTCAATATCACTATCAGTATCATTCCTTTTAAGTATGTTATTTTATGTTTTTTAAAAATTCTTTTCTATGTTGTGTGTACAGCTATAACTTAGTTTTAATGTATTCTTATTAAATAGCTTATGGAGTGTGTTACCAGGTGGGAAGTGTGTGTCTATAAGTTGTAGAAATTTGTTACCAATTTTTGTTTTTAACATCATATCGAATGAGGGTGTAAACCAGATTATTTTCCTGCATCTGTTTCTAGAGTGGCTAGCATTTGTAGTTGTATTTTAATATTTTATATCGGCATTTACGTACCCGCTATTCTTTAAGGCAGTGTTGTAAATACTGTCATAGTTGTTAAACGTTGTCTCGTCTGATGAGTTATTGCTAATTCTACTTTCTATTGACTTGGGTATCAGTTTAATTATTGAAGGAGAGTGGTTTGATTGTGGATAACGTTTATGGAGCTGGAGTTTTCTTTCATGAAGGGTCTATATTTGATTCAATTGGGTTAACCGTAGCATCTTGAACGTTAACTTGTTCGACAATGTCCGGTAATTTACACATTAAGCCCTAGTTTATTCATTTCGTTATGGATTATGTTCTTTATCTTGTCGCATTTAGCGCTAGTAGATTCCCTGACTACCATTAGGCCACCATCCCTATATAAACCTATATCCCCTATATCTACGTTATTATTCATGGTAATATTTCTTAATATATAGTCCTACTAGAGTAGATGCCTGAGCTGAGTCAAACCACCCATAGAAACATCAAAAGATCCGTTTTCTCTGTTTTTTGTCTATTGCTCACCGTCTCTAATTAGAACCGTAGTGCGGCAGCTTTGTATAATATTGATATCTTCTTGTGAAATATCTACGGAATTCCTTGCAAATTCGATTGCATGTTGGAAAAGGATTTTAGTGATGCACGGGTGATATTCCATGAGTTCGAATTGGACAAAGGTACATTTACGTTTGCCGTTAATCTCAGAAAACAAAGTTATAGTATTTATGGTGTAAATCCATTGATTCAGTTTGTATTTATGTTTGATTTTTAGATTTATTCCTTTCCAGAATTCTTGTACTAATCCTTCCGATTTCCGGTCGGGTTGGGTTAATGAGTCTAGTTGATGGTTTTGTGTTGAAATCAGGCTTGTGATCCTTAAGCAAAATGTATGCCTCATTTTCTTTTAGTTGTCTTACTCTTTTACTGATTCTTTACTTTCTGTATTTATGATTTCTTTTAGGTTGCTGTTGTTTGCCCTCCGATAGTTCTTGGTTAAGTTCTTGTTCATTAAGCTTTTGTATTCTTGTTTCTTGAGTTTATCAAAGTTTTTTGTTTTATCAGCTTTAACTAGGATGCTCTTGGATGTATTTATTTCTCTGACTATACCGTCTAGTTTTCTCAGAAAGTGATTTTTGTACTTGCGGAATGTTAAGTTGTTTGTTAGGTCTTGCATATCACTCTCGAACTGCTCAAGTTTCTAAATTGCAAGAAGCTTGTTTCATACTTTTGAAACCATTTTTTCCTTAGTATCAGTATTTTGATTATTTTGCAGGAATAAGTACGCTTTCCATCTCATTCGTCTAATTAGTTCCTCCGTGTTAATTATACACCTCGGAATATAGTCCTTGTTCTTTGTTGAAGGTATGTTCTTGAAAGATGTTCCAAAGTTAATCTTGAGTAATATTTCGAAGTTAATCATTACCATGTTTGTGTTTAATAATCAACTTTGTATAGTGCTCGACAGTAATAGAGCTTTATATTGTACATGTATTGTATTAGTTTCTGTAGATGTAAATCCGTTGAAACTCAAGTGTTTATAAAAAAGTGCTCAATTAAAAGTGGAGCTCTTTATAAGTATACTTTTTTTTATTTATAAACACTTGAGTTTCAACAGATTCAAATCCACAGAAACTAATACAATACATATATATATATATATATATATATATAGAATTATAAAAAGAAAAACTATACACACATTAAGGTTGTACACATTAAGGGTGTACAACCTTAATGTGTGTATAGTTTTTCTTTTTATAATTCTGTTTTGCTCTGTTTAAATTACATTGAGCTCTGTTATTCAGATTCCCAACACAAAATTGAAATCTACACACTATATATATATATATATATATATATATATATATATATATATATATAAATATATATATATATATATATATATATACATATATATATATATATATATATATATATATATATATTCTAGCAAATAATAAGTCTTGTATCCTCTTACCAATGACGTAAATTAATATTATTATTACCGAGCAGAATAGCTGTAATGTAAGGTTTATATACAATTACAGATTAGTCCATACATCACATCCTGTCGTTCATAATAGCGCTGCCAAACATTTAAACTGTATATTCTACACAAGTATTTCATCTAACAGCAGGTATTACCTTCGATTATAGAGAGGGCTTAATATAATTAGTAACAACGAGAAGTGCAATTCTTCTTGCCTGATTTGTATTCTCTAATCCTCATTTGACTTGATTAACGTTTATTTGAGTAGACGAAACTGACGTGTCCATGTGTAGGGCGACCGCCGTCATTTAATGCAGATTTAATTTTGTCACTGAAACACTGACACACAAATAGCGGTTGGTATTCACCTCGTATAATTTAAGGCCGTTTACCTAATGAAAACTCAACTTTACACCGACACTAGTTCAGGATAAGTATCTCTTGAAACAAGTTACATTATTTACATAGATTTTACAAGAACCAAAGAACGCCGTAGAACAATTTTGCGAACGTTATATTGTTAATGATCGTAACCAAATATGTCCTGGCTTCTGTGATAACAAGTTGCTGAAATATAATACTGTATTGATTACTCTGGCAATAAAGGAGAAGAATGAGATCAATGAATGAAAAGTACACAACTTATTAGAACCTTTTCTTGATGGGCAAATGAGTGGCAGTGCGATGTATGTCATTTACTAAGTTAAGTGCGTATCCTACTAGATATTGACTTGACATTTACGTATTTGAAAATAAATTAACCCGTTCTATCCAGCTATCGTTACACTCACATCTACTGTTCACGGTCTCCTATAAATAACTGTTTTGCAAATTGTATTATTCGTAAGAAATATAATTATCATAAAACATTACTTAATTTATTTGTAGATAAATAGCGATAGATCATGCGGTTTTGAAGAATAATATTCCTCTGAACGATGTTGACACGTTTTGCAGAGGAACGGAGTTGATTACCTTAATATACGTAATGCCACTATAACTCTTTCAGTAGTCACTGTATTTGTCCGACCCCTGAGTCCCTATATACACAACTTTATATATATATATATATATATATATATATATATATATATATATATATATATATATATATACATATATATAGTATTAAAGTGCATATATGACAGTTACGTTTCATAGAGATGTCTATATTTCACCCTACATGGGAGTAATCAGGCAAAATGCACGGATATTTGTCAGTGAATGATCTGATACCCCCACGTTATATATAGAGTACCACAGAAACAGTCCGATTCGTTGTAATTTCTCTCTTACGGGTAAATGTTGCCACTAACCAATGGCTAATGTTCATTCATACAAAGACTCAGTCGCACTTTACACAATAACATTTTCTTTTGTATGTATTTAGTGATGCGTATAATTTGTGTAAGTGTTTTACATTGAAAGGTGAACATGTATGTGTATAATTTTTTTTTACTCCTGCATTTTTTAAATTTAGTTATGTGTTGTGGTAAAGTGAGGTTTATTCTTTTGCGTTAGTGTTGCTATTTATATTCTACAGTTCAGTAAATGTTTATGATCTGTAAACTTTCAAATATGAAGACTCTCATTCAAACAAAAGTAATCCGGTCATCTAAATATTTGCATATACTGGTCTATCTAAAATTGTCGTTGAGTTCTCAGTAATGGTTCACGAGTTATGTTTTGAGTGTGTTTTATTTTATTTTGCAATGCGCTTTTATTGTGTTTCATCTCGTTTAAAGTTATACGTTACTAAGTCCAATGTACATGATATATTTATTACAAAACGATATAAGAACATGTTTTAAATTGTATAATATGTAACTATGTTACCCTGATAATCGAATATACGATACAGAACACATCTAAAAGGCAATGTTAAGCCTGAATTTAAAACTCATTTTCTGCCATATAACTTCGCTACTTATTTCCTGAACTATGGTTCAGTGAAAACATTCATATTTCTCACAGAACAGTTTATAAAATGTATATATATAAATATATATATATATATATATATATATATATATATATATATATATATATATATGAACTTAAGTAGTGCATACTCTTTTGTATGTGGTGCTGCTTATGTTATGTTACTTATAGATAAAAAATATGCATCCTTGTCTTATATAAATGGCGACAATAATGATTACTTATCCCGTAGTGGGTTAAAATACATTGCGAGCAAACATATATCATCTTCTTACAGAAAAAATGGAGACTAAATTATTTCAACTACATCAAAGCATACTAATTAAGTTAAACTTGTTAAATGTCCAATCTTGTTATTTACATGTAGCTATTCAGAATGCGTATTAGTTGGTTCCTCACGTGTGAGTTTTTGCTTTCTTTTTATTTGTTTTTTGTTTGTTTTCACCCAAAAATGAACAAATGTATAGTGTAGGTTTTTTCAAGACACTTTAATCCAAGAACTTTTTACTTTTTGTGAATTTTTTCTGATGATTTTGTAGTGTTGCAGAGACGATATTTACATAAAAATGTTGTTTGGCACAAGACAAATAAAACGGACCGAAAAAATATATCTCACATAAACAATATGTTTTTTAGAAATGTGAAAAATAAAAATAATAAAATAAAACTATGGTTATTGGAATATAATATGAACTGACTAATATTTGCTCTGTTATCAATAATTGAGAATCAGTGAGCTGAATCTTTGAAGGAAACTACAAAGTAAAATGAACTGTTAGTATATGCTAATACATATATTGTCATTAATAATATATACATATATATATATATATATATATATATATATATGTATATATATATATATATATATATATAATATATATGTCTACCAAAAAATGTAGAAAAATAAAAAGTATGTATGGCATCATATCTGTTGATGATAATGGAAACACTTAAATGATGTGAACCATTTTGTAACACAGGTTAATACTTATCAAATTTTCTTTCCACTTGGGCAATGTTAGACTCTGTAACAATTTTTGAATGTAGAAGGTAGCTCCTAAAACTTAGCAATTTAAATTGAGAAAATCTAGAGCTGCCTATGTCGGGAACGACTTCGTCACCTTTGTTAGAGGGCGACCATCTATTATATATCGATCACAGCACGATGGCATTTAATCTTCTTAATTTTATGAAAGTGATATAGTACAAGAAAATAAATAAACACTGATCACCTCTCTAGTACACTTTAGCTACACACAACTAATTAAAATAAGTAATATCGACTGTAGCAAAATACACCTTTCCATACACTGATCTATTCGATAAGGAGTTCATTAAAAACAAGTTGTATATCGATATATATATATATATATATATATATATATGCCCCCGCTTGCTGTCATTTTTATTTGGAACATGAATTATGAATAGGAAAATTCAATTTTTGTTTAAATATTATAAATGTTAATATCTAAAAAGCTAAACTTTTAAGATAGTAAACTATTTTCTTATTTTCTAAGCAGTGCATAATGTTTGTGACAAGACAAAAACATTTGAAATGACATGAATGATAGAAACTAGTCTCGAATTTTCGAAGTGTATACATACTTTATAATCATTTGCTCAAATTGTCGGTGACATAATTTAATTTAATTTATTAGATGGGAAATAAGCAGATACCAAAACAAGAGTCACCTTAAGACGAAGGCTTTAATTAACAACACCCATGGCCGATTATCTTCTACTGAAGAGTTCCCGGACAAATACGGGTATACATAATACAGTGTATTCAGATACTGTCAATGCGAGATTTAATAAAAAATATCAAGTAGGAATATGACATTCTCCCACCTTATAAGTTAAGAGTTTTAATCTTGATAAAAAAAATGGTTAATATTCTTAATTTTACTAATAAGTAGTAAAGTTCACGATATCTAGCTGGTGTGCGACGCTCTCGTGTAGAACGTCTCCTCAGTACATCAGGGGTTTCAGGTTCTGATTTTAAAAGTTTCAGTATTGGTGGACGGATGACTTGTTCGATATACATTTAGCCTGCTATTGCAAGGTCGTTTTCAGAATATCCGTGATGTTACAGTCAGCTACATGCTGTGCTTTTGTTATAACAGTATGCTGTCATTGAGTGATGTAGTGATATTCTCCTCATCTGGAGCACTATCTCTGTTAGTTGTTATTTTATTTAGCGGCATACTTCCAATCAGGACTGAATTACGAGTGGAAATTGTTGATTTTCGCCTGTCAATAAAAGGTACATGAGTGTATTGCAGGTGTGCTTACATTAATTGCACTTCTTTCACTAGAGGTTCATACTTGCTGGTACACACATGAAAGCGCCATAATATCGGACCTGGTACAGCTAACCAGGAGGGTACAGAATGCCCACCTGGTGACCGTCGCAGATATGATAACATATATCTCATGAAGGGTTGCATTAGTTGCAGTACACAGTGGATATGTGATGGCGTGTAGTGCTACACGAAGTACAGTCTCCCATTGAGATCCCGGAAGGTTTCGCGAAGTAAAAGCTATGATTACGTGATTCCAGATAATGCCGTTGTAACGTTAATATTGATCATACTCTTGAGAATTATAGGGAGTCGTCCGACTGTTTTCTATGCTTAGGCAAGTAAAATGTTCTCAATTAACCATTTGATATGAATCAGTATCCACGATCTAAATGGATTTAGGAGGGCATTCCGAATATCGATAATAGCTGACTAACACATCTGCTTATCACGTCTGTAATCGTATTTGAACACGGGAAGACAAACGGAAAACGTGAGTATTCATCTATTACGACTACCATGTATCGGTTTAAGTGCTGGAAGGGAGAGGTCCTTAAAATTCATACTAAGTCGTCCCATGCTTGTTTGTCTTGACTATACTCACTGAACACGGTGGGTAGAACCGAGGTTTCCATCTAGCACATACATGTCACTCAGTACACACTTTCTTCACTTCTTCTATAGAATATTGAATATTCCTTATTTTCATGAAGTGGTTCAATCTAGTAATACTAGGTTCACATAGTCTAACATAGAGCTAATATAGCTTTGTTTTGCTCGTCATAGCTCTAAAATGGCCCCTTGATAGTGTATCAGCAAGAAGGTTATTTTACCTAGGCGATATATTATATCATAATCATAATCCCCCAATCCCATCCTCTATCTTTGGATTTTATTGTTCATAATTTTCCCCAGTTTCTCAGAATGTGACATGTAGTTTACTGATTGTTGGGCAGTGACTATGGTGAACCGTCGAGCTGAAAAGTAGTGGGGGCATTTTTTAAAGGATTCGACTATTGCGCAATCTTCTTTCTCGACTGAAGCGGGTTTACGTTCACTTGGGGTAAGGCTGTGTGTGAAAAAACCAACCGGACGACCGGCTTCATTTAGTTTTGCCGAAAAACTGCGCCCGAGGCATCAGGTTCCACTATAAGAAGAATGCTTTCATCGATAGAGTGTAGCAGTGCCCCTCAAATTTCATTTTTAAAGCCATTTAATGCTTTCAAGGTATCTAGTTTAAATGGGGATGAGTCAGCAACTATCAGCGACCTGATGTTATCCGACAATTTTTGAACATACTGATAATAATATGGAAACAAGCGGATACCTCGACGTAAAGTTGTCTTGTCTTAAGGGATGTGTAGCTTTTCTTAGTGGTCGCACCCCTTCTGGATCGTGCTTGCAATATAGTGTAACCCAGAATGTCACCTGACTCAGACGATATAACGGACTCCTCATTAAATTTGAGTTCATAGATGTAATGAGATTTTTGTCATGTTCTTTTTTTTTTTCCACTACCACTATGTTATCATCAAATGCATAAGTACCCCGTAAATTTGGATAGTGTTGTTATAATATTTATGATTTCTAAAAACAGGCTACTCCGTAAGTAATTCCTAAGGAACCATGCAAAACTGGTACAGTTTGCCATTAGCTTAAAAAACAGTGTATTTTCTAACCCATTCTCGAACAGGTATTAGATGATTAGCACTTTTCAAATCTAACGACGTATAAAGGTTGTATAAGTAGATTGCCGATGTGTAATCGTTCATTCTTGGTAAAGGTTATGCGTCTTATTTTCTGAATCTATTGATGGTTTTACTGTAATCTAACACTAGTGTTTTTTTTATTGACGTTATTTGGAGGCAAGCATAACTTGGACCCTCCAGTTAGATGTGCTGTCTTCGATCACCTATTCCTGAATCATCGAATCTATCTGGTTGAATCAAGTGTATGTTCTCATTGGCAAGACTCTTAGAAATAGGCTTACAAGCAGGGATAATGTTTTATAATTATGAAGGGCAGTATACTGAAGCGGATGGATAACTGCAGACGGTAGAATAAGAGATGATGGTATTTGTCTAGGCCCAGGGAAAGAAAAGCATGAACTAGAATGATGGTTTATAAATCCAGACCCAAGATAACACCACCGCAAAACTTAGTACCCCATAAAGGTTAGTATTTGAATAGGACTTTCCCAATGAATTCATGTTGGAGAGCAACGTCTTTTTACAAAAGTGTTCAGCGACGAAGAGGCAATAGAAACAGTCCCCGAAGCAGGATTCATTTTTAATTCATGCTTATTGACATAGGTCATAAGAAATGTAGGATCCAGCGTTTCCAGTGTCCATTAACGAAGTAGCTGTATTGTTTTAATCAACGCCAAAATAGTGGCTTATTTTAGGATCCATTCAGAACAATATATTTGTATCAGGTAAAAGTGTAGAATTTTTTATAATAGTAGCAAGTCTACAAGTTACATTTGAAACGAAAGTGTATGTTGGTCTCGAAACGACAGACCTTTGAAAAATGGACGAAGTTATTGTTTCTGTAGCACCTGCTTTCTGTCACCGTGCAATTCTGACGTATGTGACGAGGCCCATTATAAAAATAACATCGCGATTTCGTATTGTTTGGGGCAGCAACACAATTTTCTATCACGGATGCGTCACTATTTCAACTGTAGCGGCACCAACAAGTAGTAAAGGTCACGAATAAGAGTCCGACGGTTCATGTGCAGTATAGATAGCTCTCGCTTGGTGAATGGCCGTTTTTAAATCGAATGTTCTATTTTCTAATAATTGTTGTCTGATTATGTTTGAGAGCAGTCTTGTAATATATGCCTCCCTAACGCTATCGTCCCGGTTGACATTGCTTTCACAACTCGGAAACTACATTATTTTCCTAATAGAAGTCATTCCTAGACGTATTCGTCAATGGTCTCCCCCTCTCATTTTGAGCGCGTGAAGACAGCCCGTGTCTAGTGAAGATTTCGTTTGCAGGTTCTCTTACCAGTTCTTGGAGTTGATTTATTGCTGAATCATAAGTAGTTTGTTCCGCTACATATTCGAAAATGTCCGGAAAACTATAGGCAACCAACATGCTCAGTTTATCGCGGTGTTCTCGTATTTCGGTCCGTCGCACAAGAGTTCAAAAAGTAGGGTACCAATGATTAAATATCTTCCTCGAAGAAGAAGTTGTAATGAGCATATCCAAGCGTTCCATTGTTAAGAGTGTTTCAACTTTTTTTAACCTTAGAATTAATTGTGTTAATTAAATGTAAATGAGAAGAGACAATCCAAGAGTTACCTTATAACGACATAACAGGTAATTCAGAAACTTTCAAGAGGGAAGTAATAAAATTATCAAGTAAGAATATGACAAGGTATACTTGACATGTATTCAAATTCAGGGACAGCGTTACATAATCAATCACGTCGATTTGAGCAGCAGCAATATTTTAAACAGTTTCATGCTAATTTAATTACACAGTCTCTAAGCATGTGCGTGTTACGCTCCATCTTGTTACCTGTATCAGTATACGAAAAGATGTTCATGCTTTTTTATCAATAGAATCAGTTCATCATATATTAATACATACTTAAAACAGGTAACGTAAACAATACACACATAATAAATAATATAAAATACGAGTAAACCGCCGCTATTAATGCATTACACAGTACCTAGATTCAACAACCGAAACCTAATCATAACATCGAGAGAGCACGTGAGAAACGTAGTTTTAATTAAAACATTTTAAACACGGTTTCTCTTATTAATAATATACTGATATACACTTTACTTGATGTCAGTGGAACTGGGTCAACAATCTGTCAATCATTTCTTTCTCTCTTTCTCTCTCTCTCTCCCTCAAGCTCTCTCTCTCTCTATCTATCTCTGTTACTGGGCATACGGTAATGCATTGCTCGGTAAAATAATAAGTTGATGTGTGTTGCTTAAAACGCCTAACGCATGCATTTACATTTCACTTACTGGAGTGTGCATGTTTTATGTCGTAAGTAGATAAGACATGATTATGTTGTTATAATAGTTGTTTCGATCTCAGGTTTAAGCACTGCCTTTCTCGGCGCACTGAAGTTATGTGATATTGCAAAACAATCTGCGTTAGCCCATTCTCGTGTTGTTAATTTTAGTTGCCACTAGTCACAATGCATATAACTTCCTAAAAATAATCAATCACTATTCGGCCTCTTAAAATACTATCCTCAATTCACATGATGTAGTAAACTTTTGTTGGTAGCTTAATTGTGATGAATTCAGCTTTTTGTACAAATAATCACATTTCGATCTCAACTAAAATTACTACTTATAGTTAAAATGGGTGATGCATGGAAAGAGCATGTGTGTGTATGACTATATACCAACGCATGTTTACCGGGAACGCTTTCACCGCCACGAGTATGCATGCCCATTTTCAATCTAGTAATTTCAAACCATACAAAAATAAAAAAGACTGTTATCGATCTACTGATTGCTATGGAGTGGGCTTATGCATTTTCATGATTACGTGTCGTCAATATAACATCTATACAACACAGAAGAGTCCTATACTAGTTTTCGTAAATGTAACAATATAGCTACTTAATGAAAAACAGCACAAAGATTGTTCATTTAATATACTGGCTTTTATTTTCCTTTAGTATCAATCTATTCTCTACCATGCTCGTTCTGCTTACATTAATGTATAAGAAAATGTAAAGCAGAGGACTTCTAACGCAAACCATTTATTCAATAGGAGTAAATCTATTTTATATGTCTGCTACTTTCGTTTTCCATTTACTATAGATTTGAATACAGACAAGAAACCCATATATGACGAATATGTCCGAACCCATAGATTTAATAGATTCTGAAAAAAAAACACGAAAAGAAATAGAAAATATCGTGAGATACAATATATGTAAGATAAATTGAGAAACGTCTGGCTCGGACGAGGGGGACAATATTTTTCACATTATAAAAAAATCAATTATACATTATCACTTTGAATTATTTATGGCTCTATCTGAAGCGCCTTTCTAGTTAAAATCGATTCGTTACTCGAATCTGTGCAATTTGTCCCAACCTTAGTCTCGTTTCAAATAAGTCTGGTATATACATAACGCTTCAATTACCTTTCGTTGCACCGTCACTTAGACGGGCGGGGAAATGAGAAAGACAACGATATGGGAATAAAGTAAACACACACTTTTCAGTAAAATAAATATATATTTTAATAATAGATATGTAAATACTTATTACTCTTCTCTGTGTGTCGTTTAGAAGCCATTTTTTCGGCTATTTGATACAACATTCTCATACGGTGTATGAAAAAGCCATTATATACGATGAAGTTTATGTGTCTCGCAATTCAAGTCATAATTAAATGATGTGTTTTCATATATTCTTTAGCAGTGTTATTGCCTCAATAACGGCGATAGAGTCAGTTAGGAAAGCTGGATTCACAATTTATTAATGAAAACTAGAGCCATATGCGTCCTATAGTTGTCGAAAATGTTCGTGATATGAGTTAATTTAATTTAAATCTTGAAAAATGTCTCGTACATCACCTACTTATAAGGCTATAATCTCCTTGACCCACAGCTTAAATTTAGCTCACAGAAGTAACGTCGAGCCTGCCCAATACTAAATGTGTGATAATTTCGTAATACTAAGGAATGTATAAAACCAAACTGTCTCTTAAAATGAATCGATTATTCAATCGTATATAAACCGGCATTTATATAAAATTCAAACGTTGGTGGTCATACAGTACTAACACAACAAACCCACCTGATCCTCTTAGAAAAACACTAAAGGTATTAAGGTGTATACAACGTTATAGCTCTGTATATATTAATATGATATTTACAATCAATTACAAACACTTGCACATGTAATCAGTGATACCAATTAAATAATTCTTTCTAGCACACATCGATCTACTATTAAAATATAACAAGTACGGAATGTTACTTACGACACCATTCTTTTCCGTAGCCACGTGGGTAAATTTGACGCGCGCATATTCGAAGCAAGAACTCAATCTTTAGAAAGTGACCTCAAGTACGTAGTGAGGTACTGGCATAGATAGATGGTAAGATATAATGCTGCTAAGACAAAGCTCATCTCTTTCCACTTCTACCGGACTCGTATTTAACCGCCGATTATCATCGCAAAGTATACCCTACTTGAGAGTTCAAACTCATCGGTCTAACATTCCCAGGTAACAATAATTTAGACAAATATATACCAGGCATTGCCAAGGTTGTTGTAAAACAAACTGGGCTCCCTCTACCGTGTTAGAAAACTTCTCACACCTGACATTATAATATATCCTTACAAAACCACCATCCGCTCATGCAATGAGTATTGGTGTCACATCGGGATTGGTGCACCCTCCAATTGTCTACCCCTTTTTGACAAGGTCCTAGGAAGTATATAATCTAATAGGTCCCTTACTATCAACGAAGTCCCCGCCCATGCCAAATCTATCCGTAATGTTTCATATTCGGGCTTGTTTTACAAGTAATTCAATATAGTGTGCTCCGATGAACTTGCTACTCTGCCCCCTACAATAGCTTCTCTCATCGATCTTCCGGCTTTTTAAACTCTGTCCATTCTCTATCTCGCCGACTCTACCGACATTTAGAAATTGAATACTAATGTGAGCAAACACCTTGCTGCACATTATGGTTACCTAAACTTTCACACTAATTTTCAGTAGTCCCGTATGTCTATAGTGGCAACTTGTCTAGATTTGTGTGAACTTATTTTAAATTTAAAAATAAGTAATATTAACTAATCGGCTTGCTAACAGTTTAGCATTATACTGGCGCGGTGCAAATAGTCCTGAAAAGAAGGTAACTTGCACCAGACAAAATAAAATATAACCACAGTCATCACGTAGATGGCTTCATTGTAGAGATGTATAATTGAATGAATGTTCTTGGTAATTACATTATTGTTTGTCTCATGTGATGTGTTTATGTGTTGTCTGCTATTTTGCCATCAAAATATATGTGGCTACTTTGCAATCGTTTATTATGTTGGCTGGTTTACTCATTCAATGAATACCCTTATGCTTTTTTCGTTATTGTCGATCGTTGAATGGTTTCAATTACTCTGTTATTCCAATGTCTTTGTGCCTCTATGATCTTCACTATGTAAACATCTTAGCCGGCGAAATCTATGATTCAGCAGGTTATTATCTAACCTGTTGAGGCTTATCACGCCCAGCCTTTTGTCTTGAATAAGTGTTTTTCATTTAGCAATATCATCCCCGGTTAATACTGATACATGACTATTTATAGTCTTTAGTGGACTGTGTTTTCCATGCAATCGCTTGTGTTTTATAGTCTGATTGAGCTAGTTTACTGCATTCATTCATGAGGTGATTTACTTGTTTTATGCGTTGCTTTTTAAGGCAGTCTCATAACTTATCTATGTTAATGTGTCTTTTCTCATCAATCTTTTTCTCAAATTTTCGTTTATAGTTTCGCTGCTGACTGCCTTTATTAATTTGCCGTTGTTTCTTGCTACAAAAGTAACGAATTTTCTGTCTTGGGTAATGTGTTTTTCTTATATCAAGAGTGTTATTTTATACTTTCCAGTTCTCTACATATTCTCCTACTTCATTTACATAACGTCGTTTAGTATGATCTTTTGGTTGTAAGGCATTTTGCATAATAATTACTTTTTCAATCTTCGGTTCTTTGTGATTCAGTTCCTTTTTTGCCCAGCTTATGAAGTGTCCAGATATCCACAATATCTTACTTGAGATAGTGTCTATGTAAGAAATATGTTGATTAGGTTTCTACTATATAATTTGATTTTTTAAATGTGGCTTGTTCCTTTCATGTATTCCTTTTTAATCACGCTATTCACTTCTGTTCATGTGATAACGGCTGACTTCAGAACTGACATTTATTTTAAAGTATCGTGTCCGCTGAAATTCCCAGAACTCATTATTGTTGGATTGTTCCATCTTCCTGCTGTCTAGAGTTTTAACCTTTCCATCTCTTGTAGTCTACCAAGTAAAATTTTAAATTTCATTCAAATGTATTGGCTGAAATTACGTGTATTTCTGGCTCAAATCGATTTGTTTTTTTTAGTGTTTGTGAACTCGTATTTGCTACTATCCTTCCTTAGTATTTGTGATTAAAAGTCCCCCGTTTAAAATATCTTTCTGTATTCTTATATGAGTCAAATGTCTTCTTCCAGCTGTAAGTTACATTGCCAACGAGTCCATTGTTTTCTCTAAAATGTTGGTATTTTTCACATATTTTTAGATACTTAACATTAATTTATATATGCTTGGGGAATTGTGTCATGTGCTTGGTCATCTATTCTGGTATGTCGGCTTTGAATATGAATTTACTCAGTGTGTTTAATGTCATAAATATATTAAAACTAGTAAGTATGGATCCCGTCGTAGCCTCGTCCTTTCAGGTTTGCCGTTATCTTAAAGTTCGTCTTGAGTGTGTATTCATTATTTTGGTTTAGCTTGATTTTTATTTTCCTGAAGGTATTTTTACATTTCAGCTATTCGTCATTTAAGTTGTGGTCTCCTCGTGGTTTGCATATCTTGTTCAAAACATATTTTATTTCTGTCGGTTCCCGTTTTTCTATTTTTGTTTTTACCACGTTTATGTTTTGGTAGAAGTTATGTTATTGTTCTCAAATGATCCATTTATTTCGTGTTTCTCTATAGGCTCAGTCTATATTTGTTTAGTACTCGTGTTTATTGTTCAGTCTGTCTATTTCTTTGGCACACCCATTTTCTTCTTCTTTTTTGTACTCTCGTTGACCTTGTTTTTCACTGTAGCTTTTTATCTGCAGACAACTGACCCGGGTTTAACTCCGCTTAACCATCTAGGCTATATCGGTCTATACTTGTGGGCAGGTTTAGTTTCGTACTAATGCATATCTTTACGCATAAATGATAATAAAAATAATAATAATAATAATAATAATAATAATTATAATAATAATAATTATTATTATTATATTAATTATTATTTGCCGTTCTCTTCAGACTGGAAATGGAAAACATACATCAAATATGTTGCTAAGACAACCAGAGATATGGTTGGGGCATTCTAGCCCTCCATAAAGTATCTCACGTCCGACGCGATCGTGTGCCTGTACAAGAGTCAAATTCGCCGTCGGATGAATAGTTTTCTGCAGGTGTTCTTTTTGTAAAAAAGTAGTGTACATTCATTTATCTTCAGATATACTAAGATTGAAGTCTAGGAGGGAGGGTGAGCCTTAGGTGTTGGGGTGTGCGATTAAGAACTGTAAGTGGGGGTCAGTATTATCGAATGTGTTGAAAATAGTGGTGGCTTCATATCGAGATAATAAGAATATCGTCAATTTTCTTCGTGAATAATATGTAGGAGTGGCAAGTGTTTAGAGCTTGTTGCTTAAGTCGACCCATGAAAGTAATGGCTATGAGGCCAGATAGACTAGAGACATTGGGTAAACCAGACACGTGGTATGTTTTTTTCTTCTGGAATGTGAAATATGTATTGTTGACGATGCTATGTAAGAGTCGGTGTATATCTGTCGGTGTAAATCCGAAACCGTCGAGGTTATTAGAAGGGATGTGGTATATTATAATGTTGATAGCAGGGTGTGCAGATATGGAAGTGTAAAATGAGACAACGCCAAGGCTTAAAATGTAATTCTTGAGGTATATCTGTTTAAATCCACCTCACCTCTTTAAGCAAAATTAAGTAGTGCACACCCAGAAATCACTCGTATACAAAGTAAGTGCTTCTATACTACTGAGAAACCTACACACACAAAGACCTACCACCAGACACTCTTACACAACGACTCCCCCCTTCTATCATAACAAGCTTAAGTAACACCGAAAACGCAGATATACGTATCTTAACAACACGTACTTCCTCAACTTCCATTTCTTTATCAAAAGTATTACATACGCGATATGTTGAGCAATGCGTAGCGGGAACCTTGTCATTCAACTCACGCACACAGGAATTACTCTTCGACACCACCTAACTATAAAAACACAGTAACCATTCTTTGAACCCGGCTCTCTGGCCAATTGCCCTATTTCTAACTCTGGGTTCTGCCTTCGCAATCATACAGTTTACGGACTACAATGTGTTAAGTTCCAGAATGTCTACATCGGTAGCGCTGCCATACCTTTGCACACACGAATCAAGGAACACTTAAACACCCGAATTTATTATTTCTATAAACACATCTTATCATGTGGCAACATACATTTTATTATCCATGTTCGTAACATTGCCTGACTTCGAAACATCGGTAATCAAAGGATATCGGAGGCTATTCTGATCTTTAAATATATACTCTCTTGAAATAGCAGACGCGAGCTCTTTTACCACTTCATTCTTTAACCCTACTCATCTTCCTGGATTTTTCCAACTTAACTCACCTTGGACCATGCTTTATACTTATTGCTCCTTTGCATCAACCCGCCCCCAATGATCTCAACCATCTATCCACCTACCCCATTTAGAGTTCACCTATCCACACTGTCACTTCCCTTGTTCTTCTTATAAATATCCATTCAAGTACCATCCCTATATCCCTCCCCTTAACTGAAACGCATCCTC
Source organism: Sepiola atlantica (assembly GCA_963556195.1). NCBI lineage: Eukaryota > Metazoa > Mollusca > Cephalopoda > Sepiida > Sepiolidae > Sepiola > Sepiola atlantica. Next base: position 52,782,256 of record OY744540.1, read on the forward strand.
CTCTACGTGTATTTCCTTCTCTACCTTTCTTTTCATATTTCTTACCGACACTCTTTCCCACAACTAATACAACTTCTTATTCAGAAAAGAAGCCACCCACACAATTTAAACTTAATTCCCATATATTCTACTTACACTTAATTGGATTTGTTCACTATGCAATAATAAATTAACTATGCAATAATTAAATGTTGTTTTTAGTATTGATAAACACTTTTCCTTTTCTGTATTTTCTCACACCCTCCTGTTCCTACACTCAAGGTTTTTCAATATAATTTAATAGATGAAGCTTTAAATAGACTAATTCTATCTGACTATGTATTATTTTACTTTGCGTAATTAGTACGTTTTAACCATCTTAATGCTGATCCCTAATTATCACCCTTTAACCACTACCTGATTGCTTATCGAAACGTATGTTTACAATTGCAACACTTTACATGAATATAAACTATTTTCTAATATAAAGAAAAAGTAAATAATACATCATTAAAAAAATAACTAAAAAAACAACAACAAAATAAATTAAATGAAATGTAATCTAAATATTGATATTCAATATTAAATAAATAAATTAATCTTGGTAATCTTAACGATTGCATTTTCTGCATGACTTGTCTTTCTTTCTGCGAATCTCATGTTTTTCATTTTTGAATAGCAGCGACCCCTTGCTCTCCTACACTGTCACAGCCAGTCCGACATTTGTCTTTTTGAAAATAATGTTACTTTCGAAATTATTAAAGTCTATACAATTCTTGACCTTTAATTACTTAACAGTAAGTCCATCAATTTTTACAATTTACTGTTTTTATATTTAAATTTTTTAAATATAAATGAATTTATCTGAGATTTACCGTCTCGTTACTCTTATTCTGTTTATTCTTATTCCAGCTTCTGGTTCCAACCAATGCATTGCTCTTGCCTCGGTATTATTCTCACCTTCATATTTACTTGTTTACTAGAAATGCTTCAAGCAAACTACCATTTCCTTATCTCTCTCTCTCTCTCTCTCTCTCTCTCTATATATATATATATATATGTGTGTGTGTGTGGGTGTGTGTGTGTGTATATATATGTATAAATATATATAACTATATATATATATTTATATATATATATATAAATGTGTGTGTCTGTGAGGTAGTGGGTGTGCGTATATACATATATAAATATATACTAATTCAATATAATACAGCATTCATGACAACAGTTAAATATATACTTCCATGTGTACACGCGTTTAGGTATGTTTTATTGTCCCTATTACACCGAGGTAAAACCTTACGACTGTATGATATTTTGCTCCAGCACATATACTTTACTTTATCAATGCTAACTATAGCAATCACCAGTATATATATATATATATATATATATATATATATATACATATATATATATATATATATACAAACACACACCGACACACACACACACACATATATATATATATATACATTGGATGTTAAAACCAATCACACTCACTTTGACTTATGCTATATAATATTACATTAATTCATCTGATTTTGTTAGTACTCAGCTATGTCTTAAACTAAATCGAACTATATATATATATATATATATATATATATATATATATATATATATATATATATATATATATATATACATATATATATATATATATTGCCCACTTACTCCGCCTATCAGTTGGCTTCTAAAATTTAAAAAAGGTTTTAATTTAATGGGTATTACTGTATATATTATCTAGTTTGCCAGCGACACGTGTTTCGTCGTGAGTTCGACCTATCAGTGGAACACAAAACGAGATTCGATACTAGTAGCCAGTTGATTACGCCCGGCGCTCAACAAATCAGAAAAAAAAAGTTCTAGTATGAGCAATTTTATCGCGTTATAAAACATGTACATTTCAGTCCATCTTGTTATGTACGAATCTCATAATTGAAAGTATTTGCATTTCAGAATGTTCATCCTATAAGTGTCCTATATTAACATACATATATATAAATATATATATATATATATATATATATATATATATATATATATATATATATATATATATATATACATATATGTGTATATATATACATATATATAAATATACATATATATATATATATATTATATATATAGGACACTTACGGGATGAGAACTCTGACACATACACTTATTAGTACAGCTTAATAATACTTTCAATTATTTAGCAGCATTTTCTCATTTATGCAAACCTTGTTAAAGATAACAGATTCAGTCTGTTAAGTATACCTTTGTATCTTTTCAATTTTCATGATGGTCTTTTTGCATAATTATCATTTTTTTGATTTTAAGACAAAAGTTGAAAAAAGGGATACTTAAAGAGACGAATTCTGTGTTTTAAACACTGTATATATATCTATATATTTATTTATTTATACATATATATATATATATATATATATATATATATATATACATACTAATTATGAATAAATATTAAATTATTAATACTTACAGACGCTCGCGTTTCAAACTTATTGCTCTCAAGTAACAATTTCGGTCGATCCCTGTAAACAGAATCAGTCATATACACTCAGCCAACGTAAACCGTTACATAATTACTAGAAATTCAGAAATATATGGCATAGAAGCAGGTACAGATAGAAGACGAACGTATTCGGAACTTTGCATTAGAGCTTTTTTACAGTCTATTTTAAACATTCCCGTTAATGCTCAACTTAATGATTATAATTAAATATTGAATTCTTACATACACTAGCGTGCCAAGCGTATTGCTCTCAATAGTGCAGAAAAGTAACAATTTTAGACGCTTGGGAGGCGCGAACCCGGTTCACAGAATCAACCTAGAGCTGCAAGCAGTCATGATATCCACTCGACCAACAGATACTGTCACGTAATTAGGGGTAAAATAAGATCTATATGTACCTAGAAGCGAGTACAAATTGAAGACTGGTCGAGAGTGTCCGAGGAACGTATTCGAAAAGTTGCATTACAGCTTTTTTGATAGCCCATTTTTAATCATTTTCGAGAGTGCTCAACTTCAATTCATTAAAGGGGCTTAGTATAACAGTATTTTGCATCACTCTCTACCATATCCAAAAATATCCTTAGATTTCTCAATTCTAATCTGAAAGGTTAAAAAACGCCCTACGATCCTCGCCTTAAAAACCAAAGAGTACTAGCGATAATTTATAGTTTTCCATCAGTATTTACATTCCCACAGCCACTGAAAATGCTCGTTTACTATACGTGCCGTATTTTTGGATTTAACGTAAAACTCTCTGACAACAAACATCAGCATTAACCTTCACCCTCAAAGGTCAATAGCTCCGTTCCGTCCGCAAAGCTTCTCGGCTATAAGACACCCAGAGAAATAAGTCAAGCCCGAGCCACACGGAATAATTCAATTTAAGAAAAATCAGAAAAATGATTAAATTACAACTATTCGATAATGAAAGTTCATCAAATGTATGCCAACTTTATCGCTGGATGGTTTCATTGTACGCGCTTCAGTGAGATCCTTTCTGTCTTAAGAAACGTCGCTTCCATAGAAGTTATGTTATACCTCATAAAGAACTAAGTAAATACCAAACTGTTGGAAGGCATAGGAGGTTTCTACAACTTTATTGAGACAGAGAGATGGAGCATCACTGTGTAATCATATCTAGTAAGCGCATTTCAATTTCCAATGCATATAATTTACTCTAACGCAGACAGCTGAATTATTTATTTTATCTATGTTTAAGTCATGTGATGCCATGTTCGTTTTAATCAATGCACACGGACTAGCACTTATAAAATACTAGCGGGGCTACCCGGCGTTGCTCGGGGTCATAAAAACATATAATTGAAGAAAAATCGCGTGTGTAACATCTTTATATTCAAACTCATATTTCTCTCCCTCTCTCTATAGCCGTCTCTTCCCTGGTCGCCCCATTTCACCGCTACTTACTCATTTTGCCTTTTGCGAAAGCTGTTTCTTCCCCACCATTTCTCTTACGTTGCCCAGGGCAAAAGTATGACATATTTCTATAAAATTACCACCGCTGTCTGCGCCTTCTATATAGGTACATATCTCCGCCGCGGTGAGCATAATATACGGGTACATATCTAAGCCCTGGTGTTTATACTAAATACGTACCTAATCCCCACCCCGGTGCAGATACTATATAAGTACCTATTGTCGCCCCGGTGTGCATACTACATAAGTACCTATTGCCACCTCGGTATGCATACAATATAAGTACATATCGCCTCCTTGGTGCGAATGCTAAATACGTACTTATCGCTGCCCCGGTGCGAATGCTAAATATCTACCTATCATCGGCCCGATGCGAATGCTAATATGTACCTATCGCCGCCGCGGTGCGTGTGTTATATACGTACCTATCCCCACCCCGGTGCACGTGATATATACGTACTGATTACCGCCCCGGAGCGAATGCTAAGTATGTACCTATCACCGCCCTGGTGCGCATTCTATATACGTATGTATTTCCGCCCCTGTGCACATGCTATATACGTACCTATCACAACCTCTATACACTACTATACACGAACCTATTTCCACCCCGGTGCACATACTATATATATACCTATCGCCACCCAAGTGCGCATACTATATTGTACCTATCGCCGCCCCTGTGTGCATACTATATACTTACCTATCTCTGCAAGGGTGCACATACTATATATGTACCTATCTCCAGCCCAGTGTGCCTTCCTAAGAACTCATATTAGTGCGCCCCTGTCATGTAAAAAAATAGTGTTTGATCATGTTTTGTCACTATCCTAAAAAAATAAGACATATTAATGCGCCCCTGTCGTATCAAAGAACAACAATCAAGTTCATTTATGTAGTGTAACTATCATAAAAAAGAACTCATATTAATGAGCCTGTTTCAGTTAAAGAAAAAAAAATCCCCGACACCCCAAAAAATGTTTACCCTTCAGTCCCACCCCCAAAATAGATTTTACTCTCCCCCAACCCCAAGAAATATTTTAGATTCAAAAATAAAAAATGTGGCCCCATCACCCCCAAACATTTTCCCCGACCCCCCAAAATGTTTTACCCTCCACCCCCAACCGCCCCCAAGAATTTGTTACTCTCACAAACCCTCAGAAATATTTTAAGAAAAAAAAAATTGCACCCCCTTCCAAAAAACAAAATTTCGCAAAATAATAATTTGGCCTGACCCACTAAAAAATTTGACCCCACCCCTCAAAAAATGTTTACCCTCCACCCTAAACCCCCACAAAATATGTTTACCCTCCACCCCCACCCAACTTTTAACATTTTTAATCTACGCCACACTTAAGAAATATTTAAAGTTAAAAAAAAAATTTTGTCTGACCCCCTAAATAAATTGGGCCCGACCCCTAAAATTTTCCCGCCCCCCCAATCTCTCACAGCCTTAACCCCACCAATTTTTTTTTACTTTCCCCCAACCTAGAAAATATCATAATAAAAAAAAAATTTGGCCCGACCCCCTAAAAAGATTTTTTGTTTACTCGCCCCCAACTTTGAGAAATAATATAAGTGAAACAAAAAAAATGGCATGGCCCCCTAAAAAGTTAAGCCCGACCCTTAAAATTGTCCCATTCGCCTCCCCCCATCTCTCTAACCCCACCCCTGAATTTTTTTTTAGCCTTCCCCAACCCTGAGATATATTTTAAGTTCAAAAAAGGAACAAAAAAATTGGCCGGACCCTCAAAAGGTGTGGTCCGACCCCTCAATTTTTTTCTGACCCCTCAATCTCTCCAGCTCTTCACCCCAACTATGTTTTACTCTCCCCCACCCTGCGAAATATTTTAAGTTTAAAATAAAATAAAAAATTGAGAAAAAAAATTGGCCCGATCCCTAAAAAAGTTTGGCGCGACCCTTTAAATTGTTCCCCCATCTTTCTAACCTCACCTTCCGAATTGTTGTTTACTCTCCCCAACCCTGAAAAATATTCTAATTAAAAAAAAAAGATTTGGCCCGTAAAAAGTTTGACCCGACCCCTACAATTATCCTGTCCTCCTCTCCCCATCTCTCGAACCCCACTCTCCGATTTTTTTTTTACCCTCCATCAACCCTGATAAATATTTTAAGTTCAAATAAAAAAATTAAAAAATTTGGCCAGACGCCTAAAAAGTGTGTCCCGACCCCTTAAATGTTCCCCGACCTCCTCCCTCTTTCTCTCCAACCCCACTGTTTTTTTTTTACTCTCCCCCAACCCTGAGATGTATTTTAAGTTAAAAAAAGAAAAAAAAGAATAAATTTGGCCGGACCCTAAAAAAGTTCGGTCCGACCACTAAAATGTTTCCCTACCCCTACATTATTCAGCCCAACTATTCCCCCTTTTCCCCAACCCCTACGGATTTTTTGTATTTACTACCCCTTAACCCTGAGAAATATTTTACGTTAAAAAAAAAAAATTGGCCCGATTTAACCCCACCCTCCGCATTTTTTTTACTCTCTTCCATCCCTGAGAAATATTTTAAGTTAAATATGACCCGACCCCTAAACATTTTCCCGAACCCAACTTTTTTTACTCTCCCTCAACCTAGAGAAATATTTTAAGTTGAAAAAAAAACTTTTTTAAATAAAAATTTAGCCATACTACGTAAAAAGTTTGGTCCGACCCCTAACATTTTCCCTGACCCCCCAATACGGAGCACTACTGAGATCACTCTTACTGATCCCACCTTCTTTTCATCTGCTAAAATAGTCCGGAGAGAAACGTAGATGGCGTTAAGATATTATTCAAACTTATCACTACTGCATGTCTATCTAGAATATTGAGCACTTTTCTCCCGGATAACGCCGACTACTTTGAAAATCAATAAGGTTTCCTGAGCACTACTGAAATCACTCTTAACGGTTGCCAGGTGCGGATATGATTGAGCAACCTTTGTTTTACTACACACTCTTAACGTAGCCTTCTTATGATGTTAATGATGCATCCGGACAAAAGTTATGAGATGACCTGACACAACAGGACAGAATTTAGGGCAAGACCGGGTACATCCGGCATAGGATTATGGGGCATGTTCAGTGAGTCAGCACTTGTATAAAGTTATTACATAAATACATTTGATAATTTCCAAATTGCTACTAAATAACATTGAAAAAGCTTGAAAAAACAAGACCCGCTGCCGAAAACTGGCCTCGTTGACCGTCAGCAATTTTTTTTTTGTTTTTGTAATTTCGAGATATTATGATCCCAGGATATGTGCGGTCCTAAAGATGTACAGTTCTTGACATGTCGCCGCATAGTTTTTGAAGAGATACTGGAAATACAAACAAACAAACAAACAAACAAATATACAGACAACTGCCCTTTATATAGGAGTATAGCGGGGCTAGCCAGCGTTGCTCGGGGTCATAAAAACATATAATTGAAGAAAAATCGCGTGTGTAACATCTTAATATTAAAACTTCTATTTCTTTCACTCTCTCTACTTTTTAATTTTGCCTTTTGTGAAAGCTGTTTCTTCCCCACCATTTCATCCTACGTTTCACAGGGCAATAGTATGACTTATTTCTATAAAAAGTATCACCTCTGTCTGTGTCTTCTATATACGTACTTATCTCTGCCCCGTGGTCATACTATATACGTATATACTGCCACCACAGTGCGAATACTTTATACGTACCTATCGCCGCCCCAGTGCACATAATATATACATACCTATCGCCGCCCTGGGTTCAGATACAATATAAGCACATAGCGCCCCGGTGCGAATGCTGAATATGTACCTATCGCCGCCCAGTGCAAATGCTTAACACGTTCCTATCGCCGCCCCGGTACGAATGCTAAATACGTACCTATTGCCGCCCCGGTGTGCATACTGAATGAGTACCTATCGCTGCCCCAAGGCAAATACTTAATATGTACATATCGCTACCCCTGAATGCTAAATGCATACCTATTGCTGCTGCGGAGTACATGCTAAATACATACCTATCACCGGCCCGGTGTACATTCTGTATACGTACTTATTGCCGCCTATGTGCACATGCTTTATACCTACCTATCGACGACCCGGTGTACATACTACATATGTACATATCACGTCCTCAGTGCGAACACTAAATATGTACATATCGCCGGCCCGGTGTGAATGCTAAATACGTACCTATCGCAACCCTGGTGTGAATGATGAATACGTACTTATTGCCACCCCAGTGCACACACCATGTATATACTTATTGTCGGCCTGGTGTGCACACTACATTTGTACCTATCACCGCCCCGGTGTGAGTACTATATAAATACCTATCTCTGCAAGGGTGCACATAGATATGTATCATGGATATGTATAATGAATCATGTATATGTATCATAGATATGTATCATGTATCATGTATCATGTATATGTATCATGTATTATGGATATGCATCATGTATCATGTATAATCCATATGTATTATATTGTATAATCAATATGTATCATGTATAATGTATCATGGATATGTATGATGTATCTGTGATATGTATCATGGATATGTATTATGCATCATATATCATTGATATGTATGATGTATCATGGATATGTATCATGGATATGCATCATGTATCATGGATATGTATCATGTATCATATATATATGTATCATATATCATGCATTATGGAAATGTATCATGGATTATTATCATGTATCAGGGTATGTGGCATGTATCATGGATATGTATCATATATCGGGTAGCATAGATATGTATCATGGATATGTATCATGTATCATTAATATGTATCATGGATATATATCATATATGATGGATATGCACCATTAATATGTACTTTGTACCATGGATATGTATCATGTATTATGTATCATGGATATGTATCATGCATCATATATCATGGATGTGTATCATTTATCATGAATCCTGGATATTTATCATGTATCATGTATCAAGTATCATGTATCGTATATATATGTATCATCGATATGCATCATGTATAATAGATATGTATCATGGGTATGTATTATGCATCATGTATCATGGATCTGCATAATAGATTATTATCAGGTATAATAAATATGTATCATGGGTATGTATCATGTATAATGCATCATATATATGTATTATGGATCATGTACCATTGATATGTATCATGTATCTTATATCAAATATATATGTTATGTATCATGTATATGTATCATGTATCATGTATCATGGAGATGTATCATGAATCATGTATCATGGATATGTATCATGTATCATATATATGTATCATGGATATGTATCATGTATAATAGATATATGTAAAGTATCATGCATCACACATATGCATTATGTATCATGTATCATATATATGTGGTATGTATCATATATACGTAGTATATATATGTGTCATGCACTATGTATCATCTATCATACATGTGTATCACGTATCATATATCATAGATTTGTATCATGTATCATGTATCATGTACTATGGATATGTGTCATGTATCATGTATCATGGATATGTATCATTGATATGTATATGTATCATGGATATGTATTTTGGATATGTATCATGGATATGTATCATGTATATGAATCATAGATATGTGTCATGTATCATAGACATGTATCATGTATATGTATCATAGATATGTATAAGGTATATGTATCATAGCTAAGTATCATGTATCATGGATATGTATCATGCTATTATTTATCATTTTCAACCCTCTCATGCTATTCTTCATCATTTTCAATCTCCTCATGATTTTCTTTATCATGTTAAATCCCCTCAAGATATTCTTCATCATTTTCAATCCCCTCATGATATACTTAACTATTTTCAATCCTCTCATGATATACTTCATCATTTTCAATCCTCTCATGATATTCTTCATCATTTTCAATCCCCTCATGCTATGTTTCATCATTTTCAATCCCATCATAATAGTCTTCATCAGTTTCAATCACCTCATGCTATTCTTCATTATTTTAAATTCCCTCATGATATTATTGATCATTTTCAATCCACTCATGATATTCTTCATCATGTTAAAACAACTCATGATATTCTCTATCATTTTCAATCCTCTCATTATATTCTTCATCATTTTTAATCCCCTCATAATATTATTTATCATTTTCTAGCCCCTCATTCAATTCTACATCATTTTCAATCCCCTCATGATAGTATTTATCATTTGCAATCCTCTCATGATATTCTTTCATCATTTTCAATCCTTTCATAGTATATTTCATCATTTTAAATCCCCTCATGCTATTCTTCATCATGTTACAAATTCTCATGATATTCTTTATCATTTTCACTCCTCTCATGATATTCTTCATTATTTTTAATCCTCTCATGATATTTTCATAATTTGTAATCCCCTTATAATATTCTTAATCATTTTCAATGCTCTCATGATATACTTCATCATTTTCAATCCCCTCATGGTGTTCTTATTCATTTTCAATCTCCTCAAGATATTCTTCATCATTTTCAATGCCCTCATGATATTATTGATCATGTTCAATCCCCTCATGATATTCTTCATCATTTTCAATCCACTCATGATATTCTTCATCATGTTAAAACCACTCATGATATTCTTCATCATTTTCAATCCTCTCACTATATTCTTCATCATTTTTAATCCCTTCATAATATTATTCATCATTTTCTAGCTCCTCATTCAATTCTACATCATTTTCAATCCCCTCATGATAGTCTTTATCATTTGCAATCCTCTCATGATATATTTGATTATTTTTAATCATCTCATGATATTCTCAATCATTTTCAATGCCCTAATGATGTTCTTCATCTTTTTCAATCCCCTTATGGTATTCTTGATTATTTTTAATCCCATCATTATATCCTTTATCATTTTCGATCCCATCATGATATTCTTCATCATTTTTAATACCTTCATGATAGTTTTTATCATTTTCAATCCATTCATGATATTCTTTATTGTTTTCAATCCTCTTATGCTAGTATTCATCATTTTTAATCCTCTCATGCTATTCTTCATCATTTCCAATCCCATCATGATATTCTTCATCATTTTCAATCCCATCATGATATTCTTCATAATTTTCAATCCCCTCATGATATTTTCCATCATTTTCATTCCCTTCTGATATCCTTCATCAATTTCAATCCTCTCATGATATTCCTCATTATTTTTAATCCCATCATGATATTCCTCATCTATCTGCATCATTTTCAATCCCTTCCTGCTATTCTTCATCATTTTCAATCTCCTCATTATATTCTTTCATCATTTTCAATCCTATCATGGTATTCTTTATAAGTTTCAATACCCTCATGATATTCTTCATCATTTTCAATCCGCTCATCTAATTTCTCATCATTTTCAATCCCCTCATGATATTCTTCATCATTTTCAATCCTTTCATAAAATTCTTCATCATTTTCAATCCCATCATGATATTCTTCATCATTTTCAATCACCTCATGATATTCTTCATCATTTTCAATCCCATCATGGTATTCTTTATAAGTTTCAATACCCTCATGCTATTCTTCATCATTTTCAATCTCCTCATGATATTCTTCATCATTTTCAATCCCCCTATTATATTCTTCATCATGTTCAATAATATCATGCTATTCTTCATCATTTTCAATCCTCTTATGATATTCTTAATCATTTTCAATCACCCCGCCGAATTCCGAAACTCTCTTCTCTCAAAAGATACTACACTATCTCCACACCTCTCAAAAAGGAGGAGGAAATGCCTAGGGTAGTGCTATCATGAAAACAGAACGGGCGTCTGGAGGAAGGAATATTAATTAAGAAAAGAAGGTCGACAGGGTGGGAGTGAGAGGGAAATAATTGTTGAAGTGTCAGGGATTTTCTTCCCTACACGCTTTTCCTCTGACGTCATTTCCTGTTAAAATCGGGACTTGGCATTATTTCTCAAATTATACATGATAGCATTGTTTTTTTCTGAAATTAGTACTAAACCACATTGAATATCGAGGAAGAAGCCTACCCCCCCCCCCCGCCTCATTGGAAAAAGTGCTCAGTCGACCCCCAAAGAGTCAATTTTTTTCCGAGATATTACACATCCCGGGGCTGCCCGGTTATAATGATGTCAACCGTGTGACTGTTTGTTGGGTACCTCCGAAGGAGAAAATCCACATACAAACAGGCATACATACATACATACATACATACAGGCAACTGCCCTTTATATAAGAGACTAGCGGGGCTACCCGGCGTTGCTCGGGGTCATAAAAACATATAATTGATGAAAAATCGCGTGTGTAACATCTTTATATTCAAACTTCTATTTATACCCCTCCTCTACAGCTGTCTGTTTATCTTTCTACCTTTCTCTTCCCTGGTCGCCCCATTTCACCGCTACTTTCTAAGTTTGCCTTTTGCGAAAGCTGCTCTTTCCCCACCAGTTCTCCTACGTTGCAGGGGCGATAAAAAACAAAGTAGTAGAAATTAAAGAGTATGTGTAACATCTTTATATAAAAACTTCAATCTCTCTTCTTTCTCTAGTGGTCTCTCTTTCCCTGGTCCTCATTATTTCCCTCGCTCCTTCAACCCTCTATTTGCTTGTTTTCCCATATCATTCTTCTCTTGTTTAAATGTGTTAAAAACTTATAATAATGTAATTCACATAAATTAGCTTTACTAAATATGTATTTTATGTAACTGTGGATTTTCTCAAAGCAATATGTTATGTAAACAAACAAACATTTATGGTTAAAAATTATTAATTATTCTCACATTGAATTTTTGATGCCGACATAAAATTATATTTTATTTTTTAAAGACTTTAAAATCGAACTTGAATGCAATGACTTAATCGCTGGCGGTCATGTTGTAATTTCCTATAATTTTCTTTCGTAAAATAGTAGCAATAATTTGATTAGCGTTTGTCGCTTGTTTAAAAAACAATACCAAAAAACAAAAAATTTAGAGGCGCGTCCCTGGCGCTTAGAAACGTTAAATAAAATACTGTTCTCATATAAGATATTATAAAATGTACATGCACATAAGAATACACTTTTATATGTTATGTATATTCTATAACCTTGTTTTAAATACTTAAATTGTGTTTTTAAACGTGAGTTACCACACTTCCTTAGCTATCCTCTAAAAATAAATGTTATTAAAAACCATTAACTGTTTTATGAACTTGAGGTTTTACGTAATTAAATTACAATATGACTCAATAATTTCAAATTACTATAAAATATAATGAAAAATAACTGAAAAGCCACCCCTCCCTGATTAAATATTCCCCATGGACTCCTAAGGGATGGGTTTATAGATTAGGGAATACTCTCATAATTTTACTCTGTGAAGTTTACATACGAAAACACTTTTATATCTTATGTATATTCTCTCACCTTGTTTTAAAAACCTACATTGTGTTTTTTTTTAAACGTGAGTTATCGTTCTTCCTTAGCTATCCTCTAACAAATAAGTGTCATTAAAAACAATTTATTGTTTTATGAACTTGAGGTATTACGTAATTAAATAACAATATGACTAAACAATTTCAAATTACTATAAAATATAATGAAAATAACTGAAAAGGCCTCAACCCCGATTAAATATGCCCCTTAAGGGGTGGGTTTAAAGATTCAGGAATACTCTCATCATCTTACTCTGTGAATTTTACATAAGAATACACTTTAATATTTTAGTTATATTCTTTAACCTTGTTTTAAAAATCTTAAGTGTGTTTTTAAACGTGAGTTATCGCACTTCCTCAGCTATCCTCTAAAAAATAAAAGGAGTAGTATTGATAGAATATGTTACAACTGCTGTAATTATGTCGCAGTTTTGGAATTTAATTCAATTAATAAGGTTAGTAGTAGTAGAAGTAGTTGTGTTAGCAGTTAGCCGCATTTCCCAATCACAGAAACCATACACCACGCGTCAAATCAAGCCTTGTTAGTAAAATTAGGCACGTGCAACTGCCCGACACTCGTAGGAAAGCGCGGGCTGGAGAGTTATAAGCGTCAGATAGGCCTTAGCCTTTGGGATTAGTAATATGACCGTTTACCGGTTTGTCGCAATAATAGTAGTAGTTTGCTGAATAGTAGTAGTATTAGTAGTAGTAGTAGTAGTAGTAGTAGTAGTAGTAGTAGTGTAAGATAGGGATGAGGAGTTGTCGTCGTAGTATAAATATTATTAAAAGGACCAAACTCTAGTATACACCCAGAATCTCCTGTATTATACTTGCCAAATTTTATTAATTTCTCGAGTAGTTGTGAATCTCACAGACTGTCATATACAAATACTCAATTCCAATATATTCAGTGAAAGCGGGTGAGGTGGCCTCCTTAACACGCGTAATTAATTTCACCTCGAAAACAACGTACAAATGTGTGAATGCCAAAGATTGTATAAATCGATTGTTTTTCTATGTAGGAAGCAATTAAACTCACGTTTTTCAGAACGATTTCTACTTCTACCGTCTCTGTAATAGAACAAGAACATGATGGCTGCTTTTTGTTGCTGTGTTTTTCTTTCCTCAAACATCAGTTTTAATTATTTTTATTTTTATGCATAATGGAAGACGGTCAACCAATGTGACCTTACATGAACCGATAAGACACATAATTTAATTAGGCAATTTTCATTAATTTCCTCTTAACACGTTTTTTATTAAACTTTAGTGCTAGTTGAAAGAAAGCGAGAGAAAGAGCTACTTTGTTTAATTACATTACAAATGTTTTGAAATATGATCATACGGCGAACAGTAGTAACAAATAAAAATCTAAATAAGCATACCAGACAGAATACAGATCGATACGTATTATATTTAAATATATTTTTTGATAGTTCCAGTGAATTATTGCATACAAATATTGCCCGCGTGTGTGCATGTGAAACATATATGTATTACTGATGAAGATTTAGTCTCAGAAAGCAAAACATATTCTCTTACATCTAATTATCGTACTATATATAATATCAGAATCTAGTTTGCAATACTAAAACTAATCTAATATATGTCAATGCTCAATATAAAGTGTAGTAACTGTTTTATTGCCATGAGGTCATCTTGAGAGGAATTACCCTCTATTTTGGGGGTATAGATTGGTAAATGTTCTAGTGTCAAGATACAACTCTTTAAAGCATTACCTACCACTTTTAGTGAACGGAAAGTGTAGAGGTTATTCTGTTAGCATGCCATCATCCACATAGAGATAACTCTCTACCATTAATGTTTCTTTTGGTGTAGTGTAGTATCTGTACAGTTGTTATAAGAGTATCCTCCTAAGCATCACACATTAACCGATTTGGGGATTAAGTGCGTGAACAAGAAATGTATTTAACAATCACACGACTAATCACTCATGCATACACAAAGAGTTTGGTTCTAGATATATACATACACATGCATATATATATATATATATATATATATATATATATATATATATATATATATAGAAAGAGAGAGAGATAGAGATATGCTGAAGTCACACATTCTAAAGTGAACGTTTTTTTAGTTGTATCATATAATAAATAGAAAACAACAAGAAACGCCATTTTTTAAATATTTTTCAAATGAATTAAATAATTTGTCCAATAAGTATATGACTGGTACTTTCGCTGATATAACAGCTTTGTTAAAAAATATTTTCTTTCTTTTATTATTTCATATTCAGTCTGTTGCCGTTAAACATCGCATATAAATCTCCTCGTTGTCGCGATAGATAATTTATCGTGTGGCATTGTTGACGAACTTGTAAGAAAGTAGAATTCAAGATGTGTAAAGCGCAATTACGCTGATATAAATCGCAGAAAAATCCACACATCTTTAGGAGAACGTTATTTGAATTGTATAACATAATGTTGACATAAAACAAGTTAATAAATCTCTATCTCTCTCTTTATATCTCCCTCTTTATATATATATATATATATATATATATATATATATATATATACATATATATATATATATATATATATATATATATATATATATATATATATATATGAATTTATATATATATATATATATATATATATATATATATATATATATATATATATATATATATATATATCTATATATATATAGCTCTGTGTATACTCATCCATGGGCATAATTTTTTTTCAGCACATCTCTTCAGTGTAGCTAAACATGCAAGTGTCTTACATGTTAAATTGAAATGCGCTGTCACGATATGAGTTAGTGTTTTCTTATAAAGTTATGGAAGCCTCTGACTGCAAATATATATGCCGTAAATCATTTCTGTTTTGAAGGAAACACCTTTCCCTATAATTGGTCGGCACCCCTTTGAAGAACTTGCTCCAAATACAGCTAACTCGAAGAAACCGTATATCATCTCTGTAATTTCAAGACGGTACTTCTACATAAAACACACGAACTTAAGATTAACATTTAATACGCCTGGTGCCAGTATTATTCTTGTGATTAGTATTAACTTAGTGTTGTTTGCAGAACGGGATGTCCCTTTCCCAAACGTCCTCCTCTCTACGATTATAATGTGCTATCGGTATTCAATCAGGCAAGTTACGGTACAGATTATAGAACGGGTGATTCTCCGAAGTTATCAAATAGCTACGTATTCGGTAGTGTTACGTGTCGTGCTATCCCCCCTATTACTTTCGTGTCGCTACATTCTGTCCCCAGCGGCGATTGGCAAGAATGAGCAGTAACTCAATAAACAATTGAAATTGAGTCTGAGTCTATTTCTAGATATGTGAAACGGCATAACCTGGGGATCTATGGAGACACCCGCACATAACATCACCTGTGCAAGCAACATAGTGTACATAAGGCTCGGGATATCGGCCGACTGTGTGCTAGAATCATTCAGTTCTCAGCGTTGTGAAAGTTGTCCTTAGAAGAACAATAATACATCTGGTTCGACACTGTAATGAACTTAGTTACGGATGTTATAGGCTTTTGTAAGCAGCTTTTAATTGCTCTTGGCAGTTAGTACTGTTATGTGCGAGTCCTGATTAAGGACTTACATAGATTCTCGTGCACTCTTTATTTCGTAGTTGCAACTTCGACACCTATGTCTACGTCTTGGTGTGATTGGCTTACCTATTTTGGGAGTCAACTTTTGATACTTTCGACGAATTAACTTGGAATTGCAACGATATATGTGTCGCAATACTGCAGCGTATACCTCATTGTCTTGAATCGATTTTATAGAACACTGAGCAACAGCCCAGTTTCTTGAAATGACACCTCTCTCGCGAATCAATGTGATGCAGATCATTGTTTGCTAATATTATTATGTTCCCCAATCGGTCATTGTCCAGGGCTCTCGAAAACAACTATTAATACACGGAAATACCTTTATGTAACGTTTTACATCCATTAAATAATGTAATTGTAACTGACATACACAGATATGGCAAATATAAATTTGCCTATATAGATTTGCTTGTGCTCTTTTTAGATTAAAACCGTTTATTAGTTCATTAAGTTTAGCATAGTGGATTTTAAGATGCTGTGTTGTATATTACCTACTTTCATTTTTTATTAGTTAATTTATAAGCAATGCTACTACAACCAACTTTTCACCGGTAATAACACGCTTCGTTGTAAGTATGGTATATCGATAGTTTCTTTTAAATAAACACAAAGTGTTTTCTTTGTCTCATTCTCATCATAAGTACACGGTTACTTTTTTTTTAAAATATAAAGTTCGGCGTAAAGAATTGTCTAATATATTCATGATTAGTCCAGATAAAATATAGAATACCGGATTGAAACGTCTACAGAGTTCTGCCATATGTCGAATTTTATCACATATCTAGCGATCTCTTTTCAAATTAAATATGATTACTGCGACAAGGACAGTGTACTCTCGGATTGTCTACTTAAAACTTGCTTCTGTGAAGTGTGTATGTGATGTCTCTAGAAAAAACGAATGGTGATAAGAGAAAAGTCTCTTCATAAAATATAATATTTCTGAAAAATATATTAAAGAATGTATTATGAAAAAAACGAAAAAACTGTACATATATATATATATATGTATATATATATATATATATATATATATATATATATATATAATTTATATATACCTGTACATAATCGGCGACACTGGGACGTCGATGTTATCAATCAACAGTTGTTACAAGTTGATATCCCATCAGGAAAAATAATAATATGATCTTTCCTTGAGATTATATTTGAAAATAAATTATAAGTCCAGGAGTTAACTCTTTTGATTTTTATCTTTTGAATGTTTACTTACCTACCTGGATTTATATATATATATATATATATATATATATATATCTGAATGAGGAAAACCAAGAGATATTTTTTATATATTCATCAACGTTTTGGGTTTATTGTAATACTTCCTCAGATGATAATTTAAAAAAAATGTCCTGCAAGTACACTGAAATATTGGGTTGACATGATGGGTTGGTAAGGAAAAGTAGTAGCCGTGTCAACTACGAGCGCTGGACGAGGGTCTGGGCTGCAAAGAGTGAAATAGGGATGGGTGACATTTTAAGTGAATTCGTCTTAGGGTGGGTGAGAGGGAAGAGGGTGCTGAGGCTTTTGTCGTGGTGAGGTATGGCATGTAAAATCCTGATTAGATTTCGAAATCCTTCGTCCCGCCTAGCACATATGAATTTCTAGTTTAGCAATCATTTATATATTACATGTGTTTCTTCCCAAAGACACATAAGTTTTCATTTCATTTTTTTCGCTAACATGCAAAACGGTCAAGGATGTACATTAATATGTCTGAGATGTGATATATTATTATAATAAATATATAGCTTAATATCCAGTTTCTGCTCACTTTTTATTTATCGTTTATGATGTCGGAAAACCCTTGATATGTCAAGACTTAACAAAACACTATAAATGTTATATTATTCTTCCATTATCAACAGTTGGGGCATGTTCTATCAAAAACTAACTCTTAAACAATACTTCAAATATTCTTATTCATTGTTTTCATTCTTTCTGAAAACTTTGTAAAACCGTTTAAAACAAAATATTTAAAGCATTTTTTTTTGTTGATTTACAAAATATCTTATCACTCTGATGAGAGAAAACTATTTTTGAAAACATTGAGCTAACGGGAAATGACGTTTTTTGTTGTACATAGTAAAATAATATGCTAACAGCCTTGAAAACTGTATTTGTGTTTCACGTCTGTTTCCTATTACAATGCCCTATTTATATGTGCAAACAACCTTAAAAATGTATTTGTGTTTCCCTCATGTTTCATATTTAAATGCTTTATTTATATATTGAGCTTCCAGTTTCATGTTAGGAATTGTAAAAGATCTCTCAATATCATTCTATAAGATATGCTCAAAATATATTAATATTTTTCTAATATAATAATATATATATATATATATATATATATATATATATATATATATATACGTATAAATATATATATATATATATATATACACGTATATATATATACATATATATATATATATATATATATATATATATATATATATATACATATATATGTATGGGGAGGATAGAGAGTGTATGTGTGTATTACCTACCTACTATAATGTAGAACAATGAATCATGCTGAATGAATATAGAGTACTATAGAGATTTATGGATAAGTAGGTGGCATCGCTAATTCCATTAACGATCTCATTAACCAGATGACTATGAACACGAAACTACTGCATATGTAACTATCTACACATACTGTATTTCTCTACGTTACTTAATCCAGTGTGGCAAGTACTTCAGTATGTACATGCAATATATTACGCATTGACAGAAGTCAACAAAAACTCAGATGGGTACACAATTGCTCAAAGTATAACGATGAATTTTAAACAATGAAGCATGTCATGCGTCGAATAAATAATCTTTACATTCTTCTATTAATAAAAGTATATAACTGTATAATTTTACACAAATATATACGTTATCGTCCATAGCAATTAGCGATCGCATTTACAAATGCTCCTAATATATACATGAAGTGAGCATATGTAGTAATCTACAGAAAACCTTAGTGTGTATCACAGTTTTTCGAGATAATGAGACAAGTCAGTAATTCAAGGTGAACTGGACAGTTGACTATTGTCACAAAACACAGAATTCTCACACATTACAATATTGCTTCTAAATGTAACAAACATTCTTATATCATGCATTGACAGGAGCCACGGGTGAACCATGAATTTAAGTTGGGCAATTCATAATATATACTTCTTTATATATATATATACATATATATATATATATATATGTATATATATATGTATATGTGGGTAAATATATATATATATATATATTTATATATATATATATATATGTATACGAATATATATATATATAAATATATATGTATATATATATATGTATATGTGTGTGTAAATATATATATATATATATATATATATATATTTATATAGATATATATGTATACGAATATATATATATATATATATATATATATATATATATATATATATATATGTGTGTGTGGGGGGTGCATTAGATATATATAAATATGAAACGATAGCCGTTTACTTTTTGTCAATTGATTTTAATAGAGTTCTTATTTTACCGTTAACAATACGACTGGATGGAATATTATTTGCAGTGTTTGAAATATCGAAATAAATGCAGGATACTTTGCACACGAACATAGTCTTATACCTCTTAATATCGATATTTCCCATAAAACTAACGAATTAATAGATGTATATAAATATTGTCATATTTTAATGTATTTTCTAAATTGTGTATTATATATGTATACATATATATGTAAATATTCATACATATATACATATATATATACATATGTATATATATATTAAAACATGTATATATATATACACTACAATTAAGGAGGTGCATGTATATGTATGTACACACACACACATATATATATATATATATATATATATATATATATATATATATATATATATACATATATGTAATATAGACAAGCTATAACATACGCTAGACCCCCACTCAGTACACAATTTCAGACATGAATTAAATACTAACAACAAAATTTTATTTCTCGACGTAATATATTAATATACATATATATATATATATATATATATATATATATATATATATATATATATATTAACATATTATAATATAAAATAAGATAATAAAATAAGGTGTCAATCAAATTTTATTAGCATTCAAAGTTCAAGCAAATAATACTTTGCTTGAACTTTGAATTCTAATAAAATTTGATTGACACCTTATTTTATTACCTCATTTTATATTATAATATTAATGCTCTATCCAGTATATTGAGCTTCAGTTTTTATCCGGATGTTTCACTAATTATAAGATAGTAGTTGACGCTTATATAATTTGTTGGATTACTTTATATATGTATTAACATATATATATATATATATATATATATATATATATATAGAGAGAGAGAGAGAGAGATACATATTATATAGACACACTCAAACATACCCTAGAACCCCTCCTAGCACTCAATTTCACACATGACCTAAATAGTAACAATGCAATCTTCCTCGGCGTAATGATCGACTCTAACAATACACAACACCCACATATAAAACACCCACGAACAATAACCATTATTTGCTCCCCTACCATTACCGCGCACATACGATATCTTCATCCATAAATATTCTACAAAGAATTAACTAACATTAAACAAACCCTAATTAATAACACTTTTCCCAACATAATGCCTGGCCAATAAATACAAATATATCTAACCTCCCTACACTAATAGAATCAGACACAAAGGCACAATAAAATTACACTCTTTCATTGTTCTATAAAAAAGACATTGCATTCTAACTACAAACTCGACGGAAAAAACATAACTAACATAATATACCGACACACTAAACCGACCGACAAACAATAAAACTAAAACTAATAATTTACTACACAAAATTCAAAACCTCTAACTTAATATTCAAAATAAAATTTTCCTTTATTTACTGTTATTTTTTTATATCTTTTTTATGTTTACGTAGACTATTATTTAGTGTTTTTTTCTACTGAAACCAACCATAACTTTATCAGCCCCATATTACAAATTTCGCTTTATCCTTGTACGGTCGTAATATATTTTCAAAGTTGAATCCTGTTAAGGCTTACCACTTATTACAACTTAATTCTCTATTTATTTTTAGACATATTTCACTACTCCTTTCGGTGCTTTTACATTTTCGCAACATGCCATTCGGCTGACTTAATGCAGCTAGCACTTTTGAATGTTTTATAGACGAAGTAGTCCGTGACTTAGAATTCGTGTATAATTA
This sequence comes from Sepiola atlantica, assembly GCA_963556195.1. NCBI lineage: Eukaryota > Metazoa > Mollusca > Cephalopoda > Sepiida > Sepiolidae > Sepiola > Sepiola atlantica. The sequence continues at coordinate 52,804,483 of OY744540.1, forward strand.
TATAGACACATTAGTATACCTAGCTTTTCACCGAGTTCTCATGGTAAGTGTACTTTCGGCTCCTCGAAACTTGTTTTTTTCTTTGAAAAAATCAAAGTTCTGCTCAATCAACATCCACCAACTCCACTACGTCAATTTTGACATTTTCTTGGATTACGTAACTATTACATACGTTTTATTCAACATTGCGCTGATACACTTACTCCTCTGATGAAGCTGTTAGAAAATAGAAAAACAATTTTACTTGATTACTGTCAGCTTAAAGTTTTTCATGAATCCGAGAAAAAGTGTTGTCAAACTTTTTTCGGACATTGTCCCATACTTAAATTCGTTAAGTACTTTCGGGCGTGACTTTTTTTTACTATTTACTTAGCTATTAAACAATTTCGCCACACGTTAGAACGTCGGCAATTAGCCATTCATACTGACTGTAGTGCACTTACGTTCGCGCTACGCGCTACGGTCTTTGCAGGACAACTAACCTCCTCGTAAGTGTAGATATTTGGACCTTATTTCGCAGTCTTCCAACGACATGAAGTCCATTTGTTACGTTGGTAAATTCAATCTCTGACTAAAATGGGCTCTCAGGATTGAGATAACAATTGTATCAGTCTAGAGGGGTTGCTGTCTCACTGATGTTAAACAACTTCATGATTATTATTAAATCAAATGTATGTTTGTGAAATCAGCGTGTTTATATTTTAACGAATAACCCATTACTTATAATCGTAGAGGTAAGGGCATTTAGTCATGGTAATAGAAATAGTCATACACATGAAATATTACATTTTAAATATATATTCCAAATATTTTCTGCATTATATGCATAATAATAATATATGTAAATCTACTTACAGTATATATACTCGTACATATGTTGACACTATTTATTCATTTTAATTGAGGGAAAAGTGTATATTCAACATAATCGAAACAACATATGAGGAGACCACATGCTTGCAACATGTTAACGGTAATATATGGGAAGATTATCTCATGTAAACAGACTATTTACTACACGAGCTTATCCATTAAATGAATACGCCATGCTGGAAGGATACTATCACGATAACAAATCAAGTCATACACAACGCCCATATGTCAATTTCAAAAAATATAGTACGGGAATATACCCACACTAATATTAGTGCATTCTATTACACCATGTTTATTATACTATTTAAGTATACGTATAGTTTACAATAGCCTTAAAGATTAGTGTTAGATTTGAAAAGACAGGCGAAGAGTCTCCATAAAAAATAGATTACCGTATTAGCATTTTGATGTGAACTAGCAATTTCTATTCAAGCGTTCGTATGCAATGAATCGTTTAGAATAGATATTGCGCTTTGATAATAACTAAACAAATACACATTGGGATTTATTTAAACAAAGTTGAAAGAAGATTTATAAAATAACTAAAAAGTTATGACTTCTGAATACGTTTCATAAGAAGTGTGTATTGCTATTAGATTTTAAAATGTCGACGTGCTTGTCCACATGGAAGCACTCCTGTTCAACGCACACCACATATTGAAATGCTTAGAAATATAATGTGTTGCTTAAAATTATGTTCATGTTAAGTTACCGGGTCAAAGAATGAATGATGTTGGCAGTTGTGGTCGAAGACAAGTTACATCACATGTGATACATGATATAAAATAGTAGAAAAAAAGAGCATCGCATCTAAACAAATATTACACCTTTCGGTGTTAGAATCTGATACCTTGGTCTTTGTTCATATCATACATCGCACATTGTAAAATAGGTAAATTAAAATGCTTGTCATGCACAAACCAATTTTGTATTGAATCAAAACAGAAGTCGTCGTCAGTCGGTCTAGTATAATTTTAGGTATTGGAAGTTTATATTATATCTTTCTTTGTCAGCACCCAATTATCATTCTTTTGTATACTTTACACACATCTCGAACAAAACCAAGTAATGATGTGTATGTATCTGCTTATTTAAAACTCATTTATTATTTACTTTCACAGTGTTATTTTTTTTTTTCATGTATACTTTTATTTTAATTCGTTTTTGCGTGTCTAAAGATACTGTCTTTCTTCAGGAAAATATAAGTCATATAATTTAGGAACAATGAACGCATATCATTATTAATAGAAATATAAAAATATGCTGAGGTTGTTCGTCTGCATAATAAAACAACAAGAATACATTTATGTATTGGCTTTATATAGTTTTTTAAAAATCCAATTTCATATATGGTATACGTTTTATTTGAGACCATTATGAAATCAAGAATTCATGCATTTTTAATGCAACAATCAGTTTAATATTCAATGCTGAACATCGCTTCAGTATTAAATACTTTTTTCAGAATTTTGTAATACTCTATTTACTATCTTATCAGTAAAGATCACTATAATAAACTTCAATTAATTAGAACTGTGTAATAAACTTCTAACCACACACACGCACACACACGCACACACACACAAGGGGTTAGATTCATGAATCGTATTAGCTAGGTTCTTATTAGATGTTTTGCTCCACTTTGAAAACTTTGAGTAGTGGTAGCAAAACAATAATACCTTCTTTTGTGCAACAGTCCATGTTTGGGCTTTAAGCCTCTTATATTTCTTTTTTGTTGCTGCACCTTATGTAGCTATGGGGTCAGTACCGTTTGCTTCAAAGCCTGACAGCTGCCCCTGGTTGGCCTCCATCATAGCTGGAACACACATTTTTAGAGGCTAGAAGGTTCTAACCATTGCCTACATCTTCCCGCCTGTTGTATGAACGGGTTGATAGGCCCTTTTTTCTCCTGGGCCCCGGCCTGCCAGTGTTTATTTTTGTTTTTATTCTTGTTTTTTATCATTCATTTCCTCATTTTCAACGACTTCTAATTTATTATTCGAAGCTACCCTCTATTAGTAGAGGGCGTTCCACTGTCCGCAATTCGGGAGACGTGCCGGATGGCTTGAGGAGACAGCACACCACTTTTTTGAATATTTCGTCAGGTTTCACTTCAAGTAAAAAAGTATCATCATACCAGCGTCTCTACACCCCTGTACAGAGAGACCGAAGACACCCGAGGTTCGTGTCTAGTAAGAATTTAGTGTTTGATGTGTAGTAATAGCAAATTCATAAAACTGGTCATGCATATGTGTATTCTAAAATTAAACTTCGAACAAGTATATAATTGAGCAATATATTGTAATAATAATATAATACAAATTTATTACGGAATATATATATATATATATATATAATATATACTAGATATACGTGTTTGGCGAATCTTTTCTACTATAATAAAAAAAATGGTGAAATAAAGCAACAGAAAACATATTTATTTCATGAATAAACATGTATCATTTTGCTTTCTTAAAGCACGGAAATAGAAACCTCCTTATTTAATGTAAAAAAGACGACGAACATCTTTAATAAAATAACTAGAAGGGCGGCAGAAAAAACGGAAAAAACTATACACCCCCCCACACACACACTAACACACAGACATATATATATACATATATATATATATACATATATATATATATATATATATATATATATATATATATATATATATATATATATATCCAAGTAAAATAGACGGCTACATTACCAAATCCACATAACTTCAACCGGGCTTATAAATAAAGTAGTCAATATTAAATTTAGCTGTTTAACAATATATGTATTCATACAGAAATGCTTACAAATCCGCTACACTAGTTTGTCGATGTTATCGATCAATAGTTATTACAAACTAAGATATTGTGAGGTTGAAAAATGTTTGATTTGAACTGAGATATTCATATTTGTTTTTTCATTATAAGCATCTGAGTGAAAGATTAGTAGCATTTTTTTTCTTCTGGAGAGATCGTAGTCCATATTTACTAACATCGACATACTAGTTTAGCTAAGCGACCTTTTGTACATGTCTTTATCAATAAACATAATTATGTATATATATATATATATATATATATATATATATATATATATATATATATATATATATATCATGTTACTAACGACTACAATCTAGTGACGCTATACTTAAATGCACAGAAAAGCAAAAGAGAATAATAAGAACAGAGGTGATGAATAGCGTTTCAAATATTTATGAATAAATATAATCCACTGCTTCCACGCAAGTTTCCTTTTTCCAGCAGATATACCTGTTAGTTCATAGAGTAAGAATAATTAAAGTCTTCGTAAGATAAGTTCATATGTCTGTTTGTTTGCCGAGACTTATACACATTTTATATTAGATAAGTAAGAGAATTGATTAAATACGTGTATCAATTCATACAATCATGTTCGGTTAATTGTTGCTTAAGCAAACAACCACGGTGAAACGAAGCGGTTACAGAACTATGTGTATGGGAAATATGTTTCCTATTAACATATGTAGACATTCCCCCAACAGTATGCTATTGATTTTCTAAAAAATGCTCTGTATTAATATAACAGATTTGTTTGACTGATGCACATTTGGTATTTAATTCTAAGAAACTGGATGAATTAATTTCGCACTTTGACTATTCTTTGCGGAAGCACTGTAAAATTTATCAATAAAATCATTTTCCCGTTGACTTTAATCTTACCATTTATAACATATTTCCCTGGGCATTAGCCAAAAGACACGAGACGTCTATTGAGTTGTAAACCTTTAATAAAACAAGAACATACAAGTACAAGTACTATTCTACTTTATATAACCTCGGTATTGATTATTTCTAAAGTTGCTTTGCCTTTTAGGTCAATCTTACCTCTGTCTTTGGCATGTTGGAAGATCAAGTCAAGTACACAACCGTTATTTTTGGGATTGATCACTTAAAATTGTGTTACTTCTGTATTCGTACTTTGTCTCGCGCTTCGAACCTGAGTTAATAACCACTCACAACCTTATGTCAAGTCAGATTTTAAGCTAACACTTTCGCTTCCGCTGTTGTTTCGGTGAACGAGACACGCTTTTTTAAGTTCCTGAAAAAAGAAAAGAACGCAGTCAACTCGGCCGAGAAACTTTTTTGCACTCTTTATGTGAATACGTAATTGATCTCACGCCAAAAGCAATTGAGAAACAAACGTTTGATGATAACAACTTTTCTATGTAGATGTTCACATACGGTAGACTTACAATTCCGTTTAATCAGCGGATAATTAATTGTCAGAACATTTTGTAACGGTTTCATATATTGTATTGTATGATATTGACACATAAATATATTCTTATATAAAGCATTAACATATAGTTTATGAGTACTCTTGAAACACACATGAATCAAATATAGCTTTTTAAATTTGTGAACTCGTAGCATAAACTAACATTGTAATGTATCGTTAGGTAACAATTGTAATATAAGTGCAATTACATTTGGTAAGTTGGCGATCACCTGCAGACGTGGTTAGCAGGGATATGATCATATTTTCAATAATAGATACTCCACATATTGTACAATTAATTAGAAGCAATAATTTGTCATCATTGACGTGGAAGTAGATACTGCTTATCATTCGATGTTACACTTTACGAAGCAGTATATTAACATACTAAATATATTTAGAGATTACTATTAAATATATATATACCATTTAGCCTAAATTCGAAATATCATATTCATCCTATAATGTGCTATTTACGTTTTTTTAAAATTACTTTAATGGTATGTATATATATATATATATATATATATATATATATATATATATATATATATATATATATATATATTTATCAATCCCGGTTATTTTTCATGTAATGTTAGTCCTCACCCTTAAAATTCATTGCCTGTTAAGATCGCTATCTGCACTTATAACAATCAGATTATTTTGCACAATATTTGAAACAAACGTTTGTATAGGATAACGTATTTTTTTTTAAATTAAGCGAAATAATATGTCCAGTAAGATATATATATATATATATGGTGCGTTAGTAATCACCATCATTAATTGTATAAGTATTAGATAATAAACAGAGTCTTCTTTCTCATAATCATTAGGTGTCGATCTTTAGTTTTCTAGACTGTGTGGTGGGAAAAAGAGTAGCTACTCATATCTGCTATCCATACACTTCGATCCAAACTATTGGTATAGTCGCATTGTTGCATGCAGTATATCGCCTCATACGGAGTCGACCCAGGTCTGCATCATTGTATTTCGTTCCCTAATACTCGGGTATTAAGATGCATTATAGTGATGATGCCATGCCCCAAACTATTTGACATTGATCAAATAGATAAATCTTGTGCATGTTTATTTTATTATTTACTAGCAGGACCCGTGTCCCGGCGTTGATCGGGGAAATATATCCGCCTGATTTCAATTTTTAAGGTAAATAAATAGATACAGAAAATAAATGATTTCACTGGAAGTAATTTCGGTAATTAAAATAAGATTTAACACGGAACTGTGCCCTAGTGTTATAGTGTTTGTTCCAACATATGTCTCGTTTATAGTGGTAAAAGTCATTCGTACAAAGCTCTTGGATACACAATGTTTGATGTTTTACCTTCTGGTACCAATATGTATAGACATTGTGGATAGCCTACCCTTGAACATCCTACATAAAACTGCCCATGGCTAAAGCAAGGTGAAGTCAAGTTTAGACCAACCACTGCCAATGATTGTCCTTGGGACTTGTTAATTGTCATGGCAAAACACCATTTTACTGGGAACTGAAGCCTTTTAAATTTGATTGCAGAATCCTACGTGATAATGGGTATTCTGGGAAGGAATGTCAGTTTGCCCCTTGCCACACCAGTTAGTATTACAGCTTCTATCACAAGAGGTTGCATGCGTTTAACACACAGTCTCGTACCATTACATACCCTTGGAGCATCAATATTCCGGAGTAACATAATTGGCCATCCAGCTTTCAGCTTTAATTTGTGTGTTGGCATACCAGCCAATTCTAATGAATTAAAAATTATGTAGGGTATTGTACAGCCTGGTCGTCATCGAGAGTAGAATCCACAGAAGTGAAAGTTTGTTCATAACCGTGAATTTCATCAAGCAGTTGTTGATTGATGACATGCACCATGTCATTTTAGGAGCTAGAATTGCTCTCTCCGTTAGCCATTCAGGATGCACATAGTTTTCGGCTATATTTGGATGCACTTTGCTACTAAGTTCTTTGAGTGATGAAACAATTGAGCCAATACCTGGAGTAAAGCTTGCCATCACCTATTTTTAGGAGGAGGGAGGAAAACTCACCAGCCATTGGGTCAGTATTCAGATGTACACTATGTTTGTAAATAACGTTACAGCCTTAATGTACTTCCACAAATATGACAATTTAATGTAAGCATTAAGCTCATCAGCGGGACTTCTACGTGGAACAATAGGAAGCGTTTGTCGGAAGTCACCTGATAATAAAAGTGTTATGTCACCCATAACAACAGCACGTCTATTGAGAGCACACAATGTTTTATCTAGAGCATCGAACGCTTGTTTATGTGCCATTGTACATGCATCCCATACGATCAAGGAACAATTATGTAAAACTTTGGCTGAATCTGATCCTTTTTCTATTTGACAAATTGGATCAGCATCTTTTGTTTGATAATGGCAACTTAAATGTGAAGTGAGCTGTCGTACCACCAGGAAGATGAGTGGCTGCAATGCCTGATAATGTCACTGCCACAGTTATTTTGCCTTCTGACCTAACTTACGCAAGAATTAATTTGGTAACACATGTCTTTCCTGTACCTCCGGGTGCATCGGGGAATATAAGGCCACCTTGCTGATCTTATACATTATTAACTACAGTACGAATAATAGGAATTTGCTCATTATTAAGTTGTGCGATACCATCTCGAACAATTGATGCTTGCTCATGAGGTTGATAACTAATTTCACGCGTCCATGCAGTAATGACCGGATGTGTATTAGATCGATTAGGTGAGGTAAGACCCAATTTTCTCATTGTTTTACCATTCATCTTATAAGTCATATCTTCGATATGCACTAAAGACATATTGAAGATGTCATCTAAACATGTTATATCAACTTCAGGCTGTTGATTTTGTTTCCTAAGAAGGAAATCTTCACTAAACGCTTCTTTTTGTGCATCCCAAAGTCGTGTTGGATGAGACCCTGCACACGATGTCAACATGATGGCAAACAAATCTTTCAAATTGTCTGCAATTTTATTGATTTCATGCTGTTGCAATATTCAACATTGATATGTACATCAAACATCTTACAAAGCCGTTTATTATTTGGTACAAGCCATCGGTTATCAACAGGAACTATTATGTTGCCAGGTAGGGTAACTGTCGTCTCAAAACCTCCAGCTAAAGGAGATAGTCGTCGATATTGTGGGTAGCCATTTGTATCCGACTGAGTTTCACTAAAGAAGTCTCTGGGATATCTCTTACTGCAGTGTCAATCTTTGAGACAGAGTGAACATCTGTTTGTTTCCACATGGACCATGAATCATATGGTGCCTTATGATATCACGTAAAACCGGATCTGCCACTGGATCTGGAATTTCCGCACTGATAACTGAATCTATGTCAGGGGATCTCAATTTTTATCCTATGTTCTGCCACTCAACAGTGTACATGTATGGTATGACATAAGGGCAGCCATTTTTGTCGCCGCCACTCACTGCCACTAATAATAATCAAGGATTTGGTTTACCCGACTCAAATTAAACAAGAGCAAGCAATTAAAATTAAAAAAGAATTGTCTGCATGTAATGGTCTAAAAAAATTTTTTTTTACTTATTGTTACACATGGTGGACCGTACATTTGCTCGCCAGAAGTTGAATCGTAACATAAAACAGGCCGGTCGCCATCGGCATTTGGCTCACGTGACTCAATCGCAGTCATAAAAAAGTAGAGAATAGTCTTCATTATTGAAAATAAGCATATAATCGTAATTGTATTGCCCCTCCCATCCGAATACAATTTGTAATGCTCTGCAGGCTACATTAATTATATTTGTGTGTTTCAGTGGTGCTCATTTTCCATATTTCTTTTCAGCCAAATAAAATGGAATTTCTATGCAAATATAATATTGGGGAAGGGTGATTTTAATGGGGCTCTGTCGGCCTCTCTCATTTTCCAAGGGCCCATTTATCACAGGCGGAGCAGGTGTTTATTAAAAAATAAAAATAACATTTCTGGTGAAATCAAAGTACATGGCTTTCATTATATATCGAACAGGTTTTGTTTAATTACATTAATTTTCATATTAATATTATATTCCCTATCCGTGGCTTACGACGTTACAGGTTTTGGCGTTCGATCCCATTCTACTAAAACGATTTTTTAAGTTAAAGATTTGTCAACACGGTAACAGGGGGGATTGGCGGACTAATAGGTTTGTTTATGTCTTGTTACTTTTCTCAAAGTATTTAACATTGAGATATTTTTTTCTCAAAGAAGTTAATCGATGTCAACAATTGTAATTTTATTTTATTTAGTAACTTCGTATGAATTAAAACTTTCTCAGAAATGTCAACAGTGTTTTCAAAAATAAATTCATCTTGTTAATGAATAGTCAGTGATTTTTGTTATTCTATTAAATTAACAACTCAGAATAGTCAACAGAATGTAAAGTCAGTGATGTTTCTTATTGTATGAATGAAAACTTGCTCAAATTAATCAACATTGATTTCTGAAGAGTAAATTTATCATTTAAATGAGTAGTCATTGATTTTTATTATTATATGAATTAAAATTCTATCAGAATAGTCATTGTTTAGCACGAAAATGTATAATTTAAAATTTAAAATTCAATGTGGCATTCCAGTTTGACTCGGTGGAATGAATGGAACTCTTCAATTATTAAGTCCTAGTGACGTTTGTAATGAAGAAAATATAAAATCCGTGTAAATTTAATACATGTCCACCCCCACCCGCGATATATATATATAAGTTTTTTGGAATTTTGTTTAAATATAACATAAAGTTATCTGACTGAGGCTTGTGAAGCGCGAAGTAACGGAAAAATGTAAATATGGTTATATATCGGTTCAAATTATGTAGAACTAAGAAATGTTTTAATTTATGTTTGGAATAAATAGAATTCTTCCCAAAGAAGTTAATCGATTGTAACAATCTGTATATTTGTTTTGTATTTAGTAACTTACAAAAAAATGAAAATGTTTTTCTTGTTATTGTCTGAATTAAAGGTTTCTCAAAGTATTCAACAGTGATTTTTAAAACGAAAATGTATCATTTTCATGAGTAGTCATTGATTTTTTTTATTGTATGAATGAAAAGTTTCTAAAAATAGTCAACAGTGATTTATTTTATTGTATAAATTAAAATTCTATCATTTATAAAACGAAAATTTATAATTTAAAATGAAACATTCAGTCTGGCACTTTCGGTTGACTCGGTGGAATGAATGGAACTCTTCAATTAATAAGTCCAAGTGACGCTTGAAATGCAGAAGTATCCTTATTTATTACAGAAAAATGCAAGGATCTAGTTTTTTTAATAATTTTTTCTTGGTAGTCGATAATTGAAATCCCATTTTTCAAAATTATTTGCTGAGTATATTAGAGAACTTAAAGAAAACAGTTCGGTTCAAATAGTGTAGTAGTCACATATTTGTTTTTTTTTAAGTAAGGTAAAGGCATAATTAATGGTATATATTGATTTTTAATTTGTATATTTCGTAACCGTATAGGTTAAAAAGAAGAAATTATCAGTTCGGTTCGAAATGTTTGTGTGCGTGTATTTCGTATCGTGTTTATGATTGTCATTGTGTTCAGTATAATGTAATCTGTTATTCGCTAACTTTGAAATGCTACGAAGGAAGCATAAGGGAATGTCAATCGCTTAATCTGTCGTTATTTTTCTGAACATATCACGTTAGTATTGTAGCAGCAATGATAAGAAATGAAGTAGATGAATGTATAACGGAAATAGCAGAACAGGAACCATGTATTACCTGAAGAATAGTGAAATCGGTATGTGAATCGGTATGATTGTTTAAGCGTAGTGAAGGTGGCAGGCGTTTCGTGAAATGTAGTAGCTGGTTGAGGCTGAGAGTCGGAGATTGCGTAAGTTTAATTGGCGGAAGTGACGTAGTAAGATGTATTGAAGGGAGCGTCTGTTATATTTTCTGTGCAACGTATGCAACTGTGTTGTGAGATGAAGGCAAACGTAACGTAAATAATATGTAAATTGTGTGCAAGTATCCGTTGCGTAGTTGTGTCCGGTGTAGACTGGTAGCGTGGGAGGAGCAAAATGTTAGAGAGAAATGTTCTTGCTACTACCTGTCTTGTGTATGTTTTGGAGAGAATGAATGATGGAGGAACGAAAGTAATGATTTGACCGAGGTGGATGTAAGCGTCTATAGTTTGCTAAGAACACGCGCGAGCGAATAAGGTTGATGTTGTAGTGAATGTAGTAACCTATTGAGATCGAGTTTATTTTGCTGTTCGACGCGAAGGTGCCGGGGAAAAAACGCCTCTACTTTATATATAAGATTTTGAGAATTAAGAAGTCTGTATTACTTATTTAGCTTTTAACGTGTGCATGAAATATATTAAAACACAATTCTCTAGCTTATCAGAAGAATACACCTGCTGCTCCTTTTTTACGGTGTATGTATCTTTATTCAATAGCTGAAACACTTTAAGATCAATTATTCTCCAAATAAAATATACAACTCTCCATGGAAATACATGACAGAGTAAATTGCGATACGTAAGTACGGTGATAATATATCTTATAGTGATGTTTGCGAAATGCTAGCATTACAAATGCTTGAAACTGTATCCTCTGATGGGATAAATTGTTTTCTATATGTCTATTTTATGCATTTATTTCCATATTTTAATGATTCTCTGAAAATTAACAATTTTAATTCACCAAGCTGATAATTCGTATATATAATCACATATAAATTTTTCAGGGAATGGTCTTGTTCCGTCAGCCAAGTGTGACATACGTATTCAGTAATGTGCATGTGTTCATATCGCCCTTAACGAGGATTGCACTCTCCAGATGACTATAACTTGGAAATGAATTTAACTTACTATTATATTCACTGCGCCAGTGTTAGTATGAATTTTGGGAGACTTACCTCTTATCTTGTGTGTCTATGTGTAGCATTTCTACTTGTCACTATATATCAGTACTTTTATTAGTACACACAACTATATATATATATATATATATATATATATATATATATATATACAGGGTGTTTCAAAAGTCTTGGGAACATTACAAATGCGTATATCTCATGAACTATTCTAGGTAGAAAAATGAAACTGGTGCCATTTTAAAGCTTGCTTAATCAAGTTTTTGGTCATACTAATGATTTTCGTATTATCGTTCCAGGTGCAGTAATGGCGTTCTCTAAACAAGACAAGGCATTTTGCGTCCTCCAATTTGCAAAGACTGAATCGTGGACATTTGTTCAGCGTGCATTTCGCAGGAAATTTAAAAAAGAAGCCCCTGAAAGGAAATCATTGTCAGATGGCATGCTAAATTTGTGAAAGATGGGTGTTTGTGCCAAGTAAGCGAACAGGTCGCCTTTCAACTTCAGAAGATGCAGTTGAGCAAGTTCGGACAGCCTTTCAGCGGAGCCCCCGTAAATCAGTGAGAAGAGCCAGCAGGGAACTTCAGCTTGCTCCAGCAACTGTCTGGCGTGTCTTAAGGAAACGACTGCAAATGGTACCTTACAAGCTCAAGTTGGTCCAAAAGTTGAAAGACACTGATAAGCCACTTCGCCGTGACTTTTGCATTGCAATGCAAGAGAAGTTGGAAGATAACGGCTTTGATGACCGGCTTGTTTTTAGCGATGAGGCGACCTTCCATCTGAATGGCAAAGTTAACAAGCATAACACTCGCATATGGGGTACTGAGAATCCTCATGAACTTCTTGAGCACGAGCGAGATTCACCAAAAGTGAACGTGTTTGTGCAATTTCCAAGAAAGGTGTCTATGGACCGTTCTTCTTTGAAGAGGCAACTATCACTGGTGAATCCTATCTCAACATGCTGGAAGACTGGTTAATGGCTCAGTTGGAACAAGCAGAATCTGATGACTTCATTTTTCAACAAGATGGTGCACCACCACACTGGAGTCTTAGAGTAAGGCAGTTTCTTAACACAAGGCTGCCTGGTAGATGGATTGGGAGATCTGGGCAAGGTGATGACGTTCTCATGCCCTGGCCTCCTTGGTCTCCAGATCTTACCCCGTGTGACTTTTTCTTTTGGGGCTTTGTCAAGCAACAAGTCTATGTGCCGCCCCTTCCAAGAGATATTGACGAACTAAAGGCTCGAGTAACGGCAGTTGTGGGAACCATTGACGTCAAGATGCTGGAATGCGTTTGGCAGGAAATGGACTATCGACTAGATGTCTGCCGTGTGACGAATGGTGCTCATATTGAGCAACTTTGAAGATTCCCACAAAACTTGAAACTTTAACCTTTCCAACGGTACCAATTTCATTTTTCAACTCCTAAGAGTTTTTTAGTTATTAAAAATTGTTATGCCCCAAGACTTTTGAAACACCCTGTATATATATTATAACCTTATCTATTATTTATTATTAATGCTCCCCATATTGTAATTAATTCTATACTAGGTCTGCTTAGTAAGTCATTATTACCCAACATATGCGCTGCTTCTTTGAGTCCTCTTACTCCTCACTGTTCTGCTCATAAAGGTAAGTAATTCCGATTTTCCCTCTATATGTGGTCAGCCATACACTTTACTGATTGTCACAAATCAGTTTGATAGTGAGAAACCTCTTTCCATGCAACATATCGAGTTATTACGAATATCACACCAATCGGATCTATTTGAAAGCTGAACGAATTTCATTGTAAGTAATTCAGGTGATTGAAATATGATTTACTTATGTTATCCCCTGACTTAAAAATATAGTCAGTCAAACACTAGCGACATCTATGTTGCTTTATATACACCAACAATATCTTATTCAACACATCATATTTAAATCACTTGAATTACTTCAACTAAAATAGGTTATTTCCTGGTGTTCTACTCCAAATGAAAACAAGTTTGTTTCTAACAATTATTTTCTGGTTTACAAATATATTGGTTACTTATTGTATTATATAATTTGTTTTTTATTAACAAATAAAACGCGTAGCAAATACGTAAGTATAAAGTTACGACGAAACAAAAACAAGTTCCTTTCTATTAATTTGTTTGTTGTTTAAAATATATAAGACTCATTTACCAATTTTTTAGATTCTACTTATTTTGGTCGAGTACATGTAAAGAGCGTGCAAACTATTCGCTACGAAATCCTTTTTAAAATAATTTATTCACGTTTTGTCATAGAGTGGTGGATATTAAATATATACGTTTTACGTAAAATGAGCACTCATTTCTGGGTAAGTTAGCTGCAAACATATACATTAATTGTCTTTCATTTTAAACGATAAGTGCTTGTTTAAACGTCATTGTATCACCACCCAAATTAGTTACAGTGAAATTGTTACGTAATCTTGCCAGAAAATAATAAAAAAGTTTAACGGTAATCCTACTTCCAACCGTTATTCAGTCCCACCACTTTCTCCCTACAATGAAAATCGCTTCTCCTGTTTCCCAACTATTCTCTTCATTTATATCAGCTGATCACCACATATGCAAATCAGACTCCACTATAAAAGTTTGAACTTATCAAAAGAATCACTTTTTACCTTGCGAACACGACATGAGAAACACCTCCATCTTTTCCTGCTGATAAGGGTATCTCTTTATTGGCCCACTCCCCAAATGATCGTATGATAACAAAAGGGACAGGTGGTATCTGACCACTTTATCCTTATACTCCTGCGTAGTGAGGCAGTTATTTGTTTTTCCTATACATCGGATGTACCAGGACATAATTGGCAGTGAAATAAGGCAGCTCAACTAAAGTACGCTCGTCCTCTGTTTTCATTTCAGATGTCAACCCACTACTACTTGCATCGTATCCGTTTTGGTTCTATTCAGTACTCTCTGATTATGTGTCATCATTGTCGTCTACTACTAGTGCTAAAATAATACGTGGGCGCACGTCTCTAACATGTCGATACGTGCCATTGACAATAACTGACTGTAGACCTATCACTCTCGTGACACGACCTGGTCTGAATTTCGACGTACACCGTCCTTGTAGATTGTTCACCCAAACTGTGCTCCCCTCTGTATAACGTGTAGAGATATTATGGTGAGTCATAGTAGGCACAACATTGCCCCTTTTCCCTCTTATCATGTATAAGTTCAAAAAATTGGCAGGTGCTGATAAGGCGAACATTATTCTTGGGGGTAACAATGAACCAATGCACACCCTTCATAACAGCAGCTTTTTAGTGCAGTATTTAGCTTCACTGTGGTTTGACACTTTTCTACAATACCATTTCCCGATGGCCTATATGCACAGTGTGGTCGGAAGTTTACACCCACTCGTTCATGAACTTTCTGAATTGTTCATTGCAGTAGGTAGTGTAATTATCAGCCTGAATCTTGGCTGATGGGGCACATTAAAAAAACACTGATTATCATTACCTGATGACATGTGCAGTGTTTTCAGTTGTAGTTAGCGCAATGTTGAAAACCGTGTGGGTCCACAATCGATCAGTGGCAAAAAATAGCAAACTTTGTAGTGCATTATGCCCATACTTGGCTGGTTCCATACATCATGCACACAGACCCATTCCTTTTTCCATTGCACTTGAGCTGAGTCTGTTGTCTGGGATTGTTTCACAATTCCGAACAAATGTATTTACTGCCAATTTAGACAAATACTGGTCGATTCTACGCACGAAGTAAAATGCTACCATGGTTCCAGAATGTCCACTATGTCGATGAAGTTGTTCCAGCTCTGCTGGGTTCAGATTCCCTGTTGTAAGAGAACACTGGCGGTGTTATTTAAATCTCTCTCGTCAAATCATTTAGAAACCGCTGTGAAACTTTCGTCAGGGAGTTTGATCGGTTCAAGCCAGTTATTACTAGTGCTATATGAACCGAAATCTCGGACTCTTTCACAAGTAAGATTATTGTGTCCAGTTTTCGCTTTCGGAACCCTTCACTTGCGGTTTTGGTGGTCAGCCAACCTTTCCCATGAAGACATTAGTCACACAGTAGTACAATCATAGATAGTCTGCTTTTATGTTTAACACATTGACCACCAATTTTAGCACGAGGTTAAGTCTTTTTAGTACGATATCCAGCCCTTCCGCGTGTATATGTTGAGTTCCTTTGTTGGTCGCAACCAGCATGCATCCTCGATGATGGCTCCATTAGCGTCAAGATCTACGCCCACGAAAACAAGCTTGCGTCCACTCACACATTTAGTTCCTTTGTGTCCACGCACCATTTTCTTCGGACGGGATCTGATTTCTATATCTGGGCAATTGTATCTGCTATCATACACTCTAGCTAAGCATCGCTAACCTTGTCAACCCAGCCCTTTGTGACAGTAATAGATCGAGGTTTAATAAAGCCTTTTGCAACTCGAATTAATCTACAGATAGAGTAAGTGGTACACGAGCTTGCCTTCATTGAAAAGATACACCATTGTGTCATAGTTACGGTGCATCCACAGTACTGCTTCCTTCTAGTTGGAAATGCTCTTCCCAAACTTGTAATCCCTTCACTCGTGCATCATTTTGCAGTTATTCTAGATACTTAATAGTAAGTTAGATGCTTCCTTACGGAGGATGCCGACACAATGGCCTCCTTAATATATGTGTCATCAATATACACCGACGTTTCTCTCCTTATCTTCACATCATCGATTAACACAGCCTGTGTTACAAGATGCGCCACATATAAGACAACTCATAACTTTTTGAGACAGTATATTTGTCCTTTAAATATCTATGTCTGATACGGTCAAATGGATTTCTCAACATCGATGGGTAGTTATGCCTTCCTGACGTCCAGACTATATACATTTGTTCCTTGCGTTTACCATTCTCACATTACCTCTGCACAAACTTCTAAACTGCCAGTAAATGCATCAATATAGGTGGTAAATTCACGATAGTCCATCACAGGACGAACCTGATTTGTATTGGCCTGCAACACAGCCATCAATGGTATTAGTCTCTTGGGTAGACCAAACTTCTCCGGCTTATATGGCAACAAATAACCGTTGTTCATCCAGGCCTTTAACTCGCGTTTATAACCCTCCTTTATTCATTAGAAATTAGATATTCAGAAATTACAGTTTCCAGTTTCTCTGGGGCACGACCCGCTGCACATTTCTATGTTGCAACCCAACCTCGCTTCTGCCTGTCAAATCTTGCAACAAAATCAGCTTCGTTAATACAAAGCGCTTCACAGATGGGTTGTTTTTCTCAAATATCTACCCTTCCTGATTGTGTGATGCAAACGCCACCGAGTGATTTGATGGTCGCAATGCCAATTAACATATCGAAATAAACAGGTTTCCATTGTCTAATAAGCATGTTGATTGTGGCAACTAAACGAGTCTCTGTATGAATGCTAATAGTGCCATTTCCGACCAGACTGACATAGCGGTGCGTTCAAGATAGAAAGTTGCCACCAAGTGTCGAGGAGAGCCAAACATGATGCATCATCAACATAGATGGTTATGACAGGTAGCGCCGAGTTCGGATTATGACTAAGGACTAGACTGGCGCTTATGTCATGTCCCCAACTTCGTTTCCTTGGCAATCTCATACAAGATGAATAGCCTTGTTGCATCGATAACATCGTTAACGAGTGCGCTGTCTCCTGTGCATGCACTCTCTAGTTAACTGATGAGGGCCGTTTCATTTTTAACATGTATAACCAGCTCGTCACATGCCTGCTTGGCTGATTCAAGCAGGCGGTGTTGTAGCCACAACTACTTTTTCCACGTCAGCATTGTTTTTCATCAATGCTCACGCTCGAGCTAACAGCTCTTCTAAAGACATATCGTCCATCTTGGAGGAGGACCGCAACAGCCTCTTCGTAGGGTCAGAAAGCGTCCGTACAAACACCCCTTCCCCCCCACACACACAAACACATGATCTGGTATTCCTCAGAATAGCTCTGCCAGTTTCCGCAAATCTGCCAAATATTAGTATTCAGTCTCACTTGGACGAAACACACGATCCCCGAACTTCTAATACGCTGTAAATATGTAATCGGCAAATGCAATGAATAAAGCTCCCTTAATTCGTACTGCCCCGCATTTTATCTCTTTAGTTAAATTCTTGTAAACTGTAAATAATCTCCCAGTTAGCCGGAGTGGGATGCCATTCTAAAGCCGTTTAACTTCACATCAGTCACACAGTAATTCCCCCTTCTCAATCTGTTCAACGACGGTTGCAGTCTCATCAAACGGAATAATTTTCTTTAGGGTAAAACAGCTGCCCATTTAATGACGCGGTGGCTTGGTATCAAACTTTGCCTGAAAATGATTAAAAATAATAAAAAAACCTTTAACGGTAATCCAGTACCACCACTTTCCATCTGCAATGAGAATCGCTTCTCCTATTTCCCAGCTGGCTTCCTCATTTATGTCAGCTGATCTCCACATATGTAAATCAGACTACACGATAAAAGTGTGCACTCATAAAGAGAAGCCTGTTTTTACAATGTAGACGCGACATGTGAAGCACCTCATTCTTGTTCCTGTTGGTAAGTGGCTATCTTTATTGTAACAGAAATGCGTTATTTTCTCCTTTTCTTAAAAATCAATGCTCTAATACATATATGTTTAAAATGAAATTATTATTTTGCATTTCACTTTAGTACCGGTATGAGACCTGTTAGTTGCTAATACACAAACATTTCAAGTTCCAAGATTAGCGGATTGCCCGTGATACAAGAAATAACAAGAATCAGCGTTTCTTAACTTCTGTTAACGAATGAATACCGATGGTTAAACGAGGGTAAAGTCATATCATTTTTAAAACAGTAAAGTTAAATCACCGTTCAAAGGCACTAACAAAACTGTACCCGTGTGCGTTTGGTATACAGTAAACATACTTTTTGTATAAACAATAACATGTGTTACAGCCGCCTAGAAAACATGAGGTGTTAATAAAATGAAATAAAAAATAGAAAAATTGAAAAAATTGTCAAATATATTTAAAAAACCTAGTTCTGGTTTAATATACTGAAATAGGATAATATACATATATGTGTAGATTAACATACGTATTCAGTTTATATATATATATATATATATATATATATATATATATATATATATATATATATATATATATATATAATGGAGTGAGAGAGATGGAGAGAGATAATATATGTATATGGCAAACACCAGTTTCCTTGGACAAAAATAAAATTCATTGTCAGGGGACATTCATTTTGAAGTGCAATATTAAAACAGACACGACCAATTGCTCTAATGCAAATGATTGATTAATTATTTTTAGTGTAATGCATGTAGTTTTTCAACTAATTAATTCCATAGGAAAAAAAACATACGTTACCTAAAAAGTAAGTTTCAATATTTACGATATGATTGATGTGTCTGTATTTTTGTGAAAATGTAAAATTTATTTAATTTTCTGTACACACGCTGTATATATAATATATGTAAGCGAACACGGCTTTGATTAAGAAAATACATTCATTTTAAATGTATTTCCAGATTTGGAACCCTTATTACTAACTCGATAACGAGTACAGTTAAGATATTTAACTCCTTGATTATAACAGATACAAATTAAAAAAAAAATAAATGTGTTATTTTAGCAAAAAAAATGTAATTATTTTCTATCTCTATATACGTTCGCTTTAGTTTAAAACATACGTTTATATATATATATATATATATATATATATATATATATATATATATATATATATATATATATATCGGTGTTATTTTGACCGTGGTGTGTCGATTAGTACGCAAGGTGTACGTTTACATAGTTCGACAGTAGTCGTACTGTAAAATATTCAATTTCATTGAATTGACATATTATTTGTAGGTGTTAAGTTTTTTTTTGCTTTCGGGTGGCACAATATAACATAAGTTCTGGTATTTATCATAGTTTTTATTACTTTATAAATCTGTGAGAATCAAATTACAATTTGATATGTGCCTCTATTCATACACACTGACACACACGTCTATTTATATATATATAATATATATATATATATATATATATATATATATATATATGATGTGTTTCTGTGTGGGTTTGGACAGACGAATTGAGATATGAATTTAATTTATATTTGACATCTTTCACATCGACACAATGCCGTGTTGGTCGGTTTACACAAGGATCGGCATTGTAGTTTCGCCCGTAGCTGGAATTATGACTTCATATCGACACATAAGGAGAGGGATATGTTTTATTTGTTTATCGAATCAGACACACTATTTAGATTAAAATGTTAATTACACTATCATCTCTGGGTACAAATGTTCTTATTCATCAGTATAATACATGTAATACTACTTGAAGTATTCTTCTACTTTAAATCAAATTTCTGCAGGATTTATTTAAACTTGTAATACAAATCGGAAATGCAAGATTTGTTATTAGTAAATATTATTCGGAATAAAAATACTTAATTTTACTTGATTCCCACACACAGGAGCAACATTTATTTGCTAGAAGTTACTGTATATGTTTACATTATTTCGAACTTTAACGAGAGTATTTTTTCGGATACACCAGCTTATTGCTAATATCAGGGATAATTGACACGATGGTTTAAATGTAAGTTTCAATGGTATTGTTTCATTAACACCGGCAGAATAATGCAGTTATTTTAATACAGTTTGATCATACAAACACGACCACTTTTCACACGATTGTCATATTTGCTTCATCTATTAACTAATCGTTTATATATTAGAACATAGCAGAAAAAAGACTGGTGAACACAAGAGATCTCTGTACTCCAGATAAATATATACGCCGTTAATACAGGACTGTAAGTGTCAATCAGTTACAATGTGAAAAAGTCCCTTCAAAATCAGCATTCGAAACTGTGCAGATACTTCCGAGAATTAGGTGAAAGTAAAATGACATCAATGCATCGTGTGAATACAGTGTAGTCATTCAGGACGAGTAAGGATGTGTAAAGTTGAGCTGATTGAAAACACAAGAGAATCAGTCCATAGCGGTATTTTTCCGAGACTCCGTACCTACCGCTTATTGTAAAGCCCAACGACTGAATTAAATGGGGAGTCTCTACAGTCATGTTGAATCCTTAAGAGCAGATCAGAAAGAGAACATACGACAGTTGTGGACTCGATGGCTAGAAAATAGCCACCCTCTTTCTTAAATGGGAATCAACCCTAATGAGGCTGACCACGCGGTTCAGAGAACCATGGTTTCAGTGGAAAACACTGAACTGCCATAAAACAATAATGTGGCTATCAAAGGTAGCCAGGAGTAGATGTAGCTACACAACTGACCTCACCATCTGTGAATGTGGAGAGGAGGACTATACGATGCAACACTGCATTTTCTGACTCTTACTATCCAACCGGTGTAACTTGACAGACTTTGAAAAATAACACCATAATGCTAAGGACGCCATACAAAAGAGGGACACTGTTGTAGGACCAGAGTCTCTAAAGACACGCTAAAAAGAATAATTATGATGCAAGTTCGAAGAAGTTTCCAAGCGTCCGGAAAGAGACATGTGTGGTTATTTTAAAGATTGATTTCAAGATGGAAACACTATGCCTACACTTAAGCTCCTGCTATTTATTGCTTTCTAGCCCCCCCCCCCAAAAAAAAGAGAAGAAGAATGGACATACAGCCCCAGGATCATGACCGAAATAGAGAATGCCATCAGTAAGAAAAGCAGTATTATATCGTACTAAGCAAGTGATGTCATGAAATGTATTACTGCACCAGGAAATACACATAAATTGTGGTTTCTTAAAAAAACACTGTATAATAGTGTAAATGCCTAAAACCACAAATATAGTTCTATGTTATTTAAACATATTAAACAACTTATCACTTAAATTCTATTTATTTTTTCTAACAACAATATTCTTACTGAAATTCTGGCTTGTTTATACTACTAACGATGTATTTAATTGGATATATTTAGAATATATATATATATATATATATATATATATATATATATATATATATATATATATATATACGCACACACAGAGAAAGCGATGCATATATATTTATTAATTTTATACGTACATAAATATAATCCACGGACACGTTTTTCTGGCTCACAGCTGTCATCAGCGGGGCTAACCTGGAAATATATACAATTTGTATCACCTAAATAGTCAATGTCCTGTTATGCAATTGTTTTTATTAATGATTGTAGCGGGTGTTTTCTTTTTTGACATATAACACTATATCAATTGTTTAGCTTCCTAAGTGATAAAGATGCAGAAGGTTTCATTATTATTCGCCCATAGTTTTATAGATCATATTTTTCGTTAATATATATATTGTTTATTAATATATATATATATATATATATATATATATATATATATATATATATATATATACATATATATATATATATATATATATATATATATATACGTGTGAGTGCGTGTGTACTGTTTACACGATTCATCTAATTCGGCCACAGGCAGGCCCTGTTTGCAATAGACATCGCAGTATAACTATACCCAGTAATATCTACCGAAGAGGGCTTCATTTGTGCTAACAATGAACCTTGCAAACTCGTAAACGGCTTTTATATTATTACGCGTGTTTATATGTTTAATTAGTTCATATATCTCATCCACTCCTAAATAAATTAACTGATTATTATGGATTGTATTATATCTTCTCGGCGTAAAGGGTCGAACTGTGAGCTGTATTCATGTTAATTTTAGTATATGCAAGACGGTAAAACACGTTGGAAACCCCTGTGAAAATCCAGACAATTCCAATATTTGTATAATTGTACTAATCTGTAGTGGGCATCTTTGAACTAGTATTCCCGAACCATAAGTTTTATTTAAGTTATGTTAAGGGGTTGCATAGAGCATACTATGGCCACAGCTTCCCTTTAAGAACATTGAAGGATATCAGATAGTCATTGACTTTGATTTTTATTCATTACAACTCAATTAATTAAGTTTTCTTTTGACTTTCAATTACTACTTTAGATACATTAGAAACCTTAAATTGTAAACATTTAGCAGAATTGAAATCATACAATTTGTTGTTATTACTATTGGAATAAAAATTCTAAACCTGATGTTCAGTATAATTTTTTAATTTTAATATTTTTCGGTACTAATGTTTCACCACTCATGAACGCCAAAATGCCACTTGGGCATTAAAGGCTCAAGAGTGTGTCAAGTGGACGGTAAAATCACATCGTGTTAATTGTTAACGATGAGTTGTATTGTGTTGAATGCGATTATTTAAGAACACGGATGAACTAGACATTATACACATTGGACTTGAAAAGGAACATGTAGTAGTCTGCTAGTTCCGAGATCAAAGAAATCATAAGCAAAACTAAACTGCATATGTTTTACTTCTAGAAATAATATCGTATTGTGTTTTAAACACATGAAGTTCTTTCAAATAAACTATGCTCATGGAAGTTATTTTGAGTCTTAACTACACAGATAAAGAAAATAAAATGATGTACAGTGATTTCAAGTAGACGTGTTTAGTTGCGAATGTTTTACATGGATTGCATTTCGGTCAAGAACCCACCATGATAAGTATCAACTTCTATGTTGTAAGAAAGCGGTTGTATCTAAAGGAACATCGTTCGTAAGAAGACATAACATTTTAACTACACTTTTCAGTTCAGGTGACTTTATTTTCCACCATGGGATGGATATCCTTTTTGCAGTTTGATGACGTTATGTATGTTTATATTGTTACGATTTAATCTTGTGGAATACATGAAGTGCATTAATTTGTGTCATAATTACGAAAACATATAAACGTTTCTATTTTGATTGTTGAAGGTTTTCCTTGCAGCACTTTTTCTGTTAACCTTTTTAACCGAAGGAACACCATCATAACATAAGTGTTTGTTCATATCCTGAACAAAACACACCTACTGGAGACAGTCGATATGTATTCGCCTTACATTTCGTTTAAAAATACTAACCACTCACTTGAAGTGGATATTGATATTGAACATAACTGTTTAATGATATCTTGTGAACTCATCTTTGAAAACAACGTCTTTTCACGTTTTCAGTTTCAAAGGAAGCAGTAAGATTTCTCACTGACTTTCTGTTTGAACTATCTGACGCCACTCCAGTTTATATCAATCCCCACATCTTATCAAAATTAACTTCCAGTTCAGCACGTGGCTCCTGACTTAATATTCATTTTCTTATTTTAATAAAATAAGAAAATTAATACGAATGCGTTAACCCGCCTGATATTTAAAATATGTTTTAATTGTGTATTAGTTGGGCGGTTTTGCTCGAAATTTAAAAAATATTGTACATGTTGTGATACAAGCATCAAATTTTACACAAATGTGCATTGCTATATGGCTAACATTTTCAGATATTGAGTCACTCGGAATTATTCCTTCATGACGCCATATTGGGATTCAGAAGGGGCGCCATTTGAAATCTACATTTTCGATTATCTTTGGGTCTAATGCTGCTATTGGCTCGATTCTGGTGTCTAAATGTATGTTTTGTGAGGCAACAAATATAATGGTAACAATCTGCATCGTATATCTTGTACCGCTATATTAGATTTCAAAATGGACGTTTTTTGAAACCTACATTTTTGATTATAGTTGGATCTAATGATGCTATTGATTCAGTTCTTATGTATCTTTTGGGAGGAAAGGAATTCGATGGTTACAATCTGCATCATGTATCTTTATAAATTAGCCAACATCGATAAAATAGCAGCATTAGACTCATTGATAATCGAAAATGAAGATTAAAAATATAGGCCATTTTTAAATCAAATATGGCCGCTTAGTGGTAGAAAATACGCTATACATATTGTTACCATTGGATTACTAGCTCCAACACTTATATTTAGGCACCATAATCGAGTCGATCGCATTTTAGATCCACAGATAAGCGAAAATGTAGATTTCAAATAGCGGGCATTTTCAATTCGAATATGGTGAATATAAGATAGAATTCTGAGTAGCTCGATATCGGAAAATGTTCGCAATATGTCAATGTAGAGTTGTGCAAAATGTATCACAACATACATCACAAAATGCACAATAGGTGTACTATGCTATCCCAATACATGTACAATATCCTCTCGTAAACTATTTGGCCTAACTTTTTAAAATGTGCCACACATCCGCTAATGCGACGAAGCTCAAATGATGTATATATTTAATGTAATATAGTTTAATTACAAGAAGATAGAAATAAGTGTTACGTCATGTAAGAAAATTAAGATAGATTTTGAAAATATGAATTGAGGATAAATTAATGAATATCCCAGAGATGTTAGTTTATTGGGATTTAAAAAAAGTTTTTGAGGGGATACTACGTGCATTTACAAATTAAAAAACATCAGACTTGCATTTATATGTATTAATAATCATTAACATCTAAGTAAGCTAGAATCAATGAGCTTCATTATATTTAATGACACCTTCACGTTTACGTCTGAATTATAGATTATTGAAGAATAAAAATCATGTAATGAGTTTTGATTAAATTTAGAATGATGATTCTAGACGAAGATTTGCATCATTAGATTTCGATGTGAATGTTCTTATGCAGAGATACGTTTTACTAACTATTTCTATTCAGGGAATTAAATCTACTCGTCCCGGAATGAATAGTTTTCTTGTAGATATATATTTATATTCCTCGAACAGAACCTGTTTGCACCACTTGTGTAAGTGAACTAAACAGACACACACCCGGGCACACACGCAGACAAACACAATATATATATATATATATATATATATATATATATATATATATATATATATATATATATATATATGTATATATATATATATATATATATAATTAGGGTAGTTCACCACTCTATATAAGGCAGGTCACACTTATTTTCAAATTAAGTATAAACCAAGCCATAATTGAATTAAATAGACGATGCCAGAAGCAGTAAACTTACCCGTGTTGTAAATATGCCTTATGAATCAGTAAAATGCATAGCTTGTGCAAAATGTAAAAGAAAGGTGTGTATCAATTGTTTGTAAAGAGTGTCGGTTTGCGTCTCAATATTACTTTATATTAAAAAACATTTTCCAGATATCCTTAATTTGTGCAAGGCATTTATTAATAATTGAACATTTTGTCAAAATATATACATAGTGTGGATACAAATATCTTTATCTTGCCATGGTCTATACTATTATAATATAATCAACACTCGAAATGACGCGGTGTTGTGCTTAGTAAATAAAGTTAAAGCATTGACATTATAATACAGATAACGTGTTAAAAATGACTGTTAACTCAAGGATACATTTAGGTAAGGCTCAGCATTTTTAGTGCAAATAATGGGTATTGAACTAGCCGTTTTACTATACCACACACACACTTTGACTCTGATGAAGAGGCACACTATTAAGTTACCTACGATATGTAATCTACGAATTTAATTCAAGTAAGAGCATTTGTATGTAACGTTCTTCACTTTGGTCTGAAACAATATATACATATATATATACATATATATATATATATATATATATATATATATATATATATATATATACATATATATATATATATATATATATATATATATATATATATATATATATATATATATATATATCATCTGCATAGCGACACGACAAGTTTCAGGATATACCTTCTAGCGTCCGGCCAATTAAATTATTTTAACCAAACAGGAAAAAGTTGTAGCAAGCAATTATTTACCTATTTAAAGTGTTCGCTTTGACGATGTCTAAATTGCCGAACCTCAACGAAAGCTGAACAAAATAATATACAAACATACTTGAATCATAAAGTAGGTAATTCCAGAAATAACTTTGGTCTCAGATTTTATTGTAGTCCTACATTTAATTTTAATACATCTTAAATACATTAATTCAACTATCTAAAACAATCGACAACTGATGCAAAGTATCAACTCATATTAATCAGCCTCTTATTTCTATTCAATTGCATCACAAATCTAGAAATACCTATACTATCTTAACGTAACTATTGCGGTACACTAACTAGTATATACTTAACTGTATACACGATTACTTAGATATGCGCATACTAAAACCGTCACCTACATTTAAATATCTAATTCCACATGTATATCCCCTAGCTACTGTAACAATAACTTACTTTTAAGTCAAACGCTAGCATTCTCTCCTACGACGGCTCTAACCACACACTACCTACTCTACTCCTGATTTCTTGTCAGAACATTTAAACACATCTCTTCGAAAGTTCCAAGTAAGTAATTCATTCATTATTCAAGCATATCTATTCTCAGTAGACAACTCAATTTTCTACAGTAACCCTATCTGCGCATGTGCTATCACAGAGTTTGGCGTCTTCCTCCCACAATAACAGCAAAATCACAATGTATATTATCGAGAAACATACTATAACGCGCAAATTGTTTAATTAAACTTATGCCCCCCTGTTTATTTGTTCTCAATAAGTCATTGTTTGTGTTCCCTCTTTACCGGTTAAAAACTCATTAAATTACATCAAATAAACGTATGTTCTGGGAATAGTATTACTTGACGACTGATATCTATTTTGTATTTCAATAAATATCTGAGGTATCGGAATATCTACAAATATGCCTCCTTAGCATGGAACCTTATAAAATAACATTTCGTACTCAGTATCCACGCTTAGAAGCTATGTGCTCAAAATTATTATTCATGAATATAAATACATAATGCATTGTATATGAATATAAAGAATAATCATCAGCCAATTATCGTAAGGATTCCCACTGGAATTCGACATTATCGTGTATGTGTAGCTTACTTGTCATAGTTATATTTCTATACTAGTCAAAATTCCTTACTAATCTACTGAGCACTGTTGAAGTAATTACTGAAAATGTATATATGTTTCATAATAATATTATATATGTGTATATGAATTAAATATTTATATATGTATTAATAAAAATTGTATTAAAAATAACCGTGTTCATTTTGTCAGTATCGGTCCATTGAGTTTTCTTTAAAATAAGTAGTAAATTAACTTTCGCTAAACAGGCAACTCACTCCGAAATGTTATCTAAGTTTTAGCGTCAACATAATTTCCCCAGCGTATATTTTGTCCTGATGTTTGTTCTTCGTTTCCTTTGATACTACATCAAAACAGACGGATCGGATAATTGTAATTTCGTGAGGAAGGAAATATGACCAGTCAACACGACAAAAAGCCAAACATTTTCATAATAAGAATAACAATAAAGTAATAACCTCTTACACATCAGTTATTGTATAGTGTAGGATTAAATGAATGTCGAATTCTTATAATCAGAAACAAATCGTGATTTATTATTACTAGCAACTATAGGTTCACTCCTGCTACATAGTTTTCTTAGTCTGGCAAGGAAGTATAATAACGAACAAACATATACTACTCACCAAAGCAGAAGTACATAATTGCGAGTGTTGTATAATGAAAACAAAAGAGTTACTATGATATTTCCTCCAAGAAACGGGGGAGTATATGGCAGTAACGACAGTATCATTACAACAAAGCAGCCACTCCACTGACTATCTTCATTGAGCGTTAGAAATAGTAAATTACAATGAAATGGTGTATCACACTAAATCGAACATTACAATATAGCATAGTATTACAGTTAATCAAGGCACTATTACAGTTTCGACTTCAGACGGACAGATGTAAACCACCTATTATTACTAGATTCATGATTTAAATATAATACATATATGAGTGTTTTAAATCTAATAATCGCACATAATCAATTGCCCATCTTATAGCCCATAGCTTGATATTAAGTTTTATCAGCTATCACATTATGTGGAATAGTAATTGTTTTCGGATCAATATTTATGAAAAGTACAGATTTTTCTGGGTACTGATCTGTAACAATTGTTATAAACATGATCAATATCATAACACATGTGATCATTTATGAGACATAATAAGTATTGCAGATCAAATAGCCAAAGAGACACTTATAGTTTCACTACAACTGGTCGCTGCTACTAGACCAATTACGAATCTTTATCTGAACGTATAACGCAAACAACAAGTATATGTAAATGCATTTGTGCTATTAATCGAAATAAACAAAGACGCGACATAAATATCAGCGATGCGTCAAAGGTCAGAGTTATAAAAATATATTACCGCTGAAGATACTCGAATTTTAAGCAAGCAACATCGTAATACTCTGCATACGATCGAATCTAATAGACAACATTTTAAGCAATTGTTTAACAATAATAACGAAGTGTGAAGAGACATCTTATTGCGAGACTGCTCTTGATACGAATTTAAAATAACACGTTCATATATTACATAAGACTATGTTAATGGCACTTTTTATTAGTGGTAAACAAACAATGTTACACTTTAGATAAATACAACACGATAAAACATAATCACTACATTATAATCACCACCATAAAAGATCATTAACACACTGACAGAATAGTTGGTGTAGATTATAATATGCCTGTGAGGTTCTAAATATACAAGGTGTCCCATCAAAAATTTAAATATTTTAGTCATAGTGTCGGTGTTTATTTTAGATAGAGGTTTTGAAATAATCTACGTTTATGTCTACGATAAGTATGCGTGCGAGTGCGCGTGTTGCATTTATTTTTATTTGTGTATCGGTATGTGTACAATGGAAATATGGCAACATTCCAGATCGTAATTTGCCCGTCGTTAAACGGCGGTGTGAGCATAGAGTAGAAATAATCGTAATAGTAATAATACAAATAATAATGATCATGATGATGATGATGCTAATAATAATAATGATCATGATAATAATAATTATAATCATAATAATGATAATAATATAACAAGCGGAACCCTGTGGAACTTCCACAGTGTGTTCTACATCAATCTGTATGATTTACTGTTAATAATATTATCCGGTGGCTAGAAATATGCACAAATTTTACTCACCAACATTTGGCGTGACGGGATGGAAGTATATATATTTATTTATATTACCCGGTTGCCGGGGCAAAACTGTCTCTTTAGCAGTCACGATTGGTCGCGACCTCCCTCTAACTCGCCCCCTCCCGTCTCCCTAACTACCCCGTTGTCAGGGCAAAAGTAAATACTAAATCTTCGTTAATAGGAGTGTCAGATCCTGACACACGAAATAAATCACACACACTCTATCGTATTAATATATAAATAATAATAATAATAATAATAATAATAATAATAATAATAATAATAATAATAATAATGATAATAATAATAATAATAATAATAATAATAATAATAATAATAATAATAATAATAATAATAATAATAATAAGAA
The DNA here is from genome assembly GCA_963556195.1 of Sepiola atlantica. Lineage (NCBI taxonomy): Eukaryota > Metazoa > Mollusca > Cephalopoda > Sepiida > Sepiolidae > Sepiola > Sepiola atlantica. Next base: position 52,834,820 of record OY744540.1, read on the forward strand.
GAAGAAGAAGAAGAAGAAGAAGAAGAAGAAGAAATTTAAAATATGAAAAAAAAATGATAATTAAATATCGTAGCCTGAAACCGGCCCATTTTGTTAGTGTTTCCGCTCATGGAACGGGATACCAGAGTTCTATCCTCGGTTGATGCATAGCAACGACTAAAACAAACTTTGCTAAAACTCTCAGTATTATAAGGTCAGCATCAAGGACAATGAAGAAATCTTGGGAAAAGAGTGGCGCCCTCCTATACATCTCGGGTTAGTCGCTAATGTAAAGTGACCGTCTACTGTAATCGGGCACTTTAGCCTTTTATAAAGTCTGAAATAAGCGACCACCTAATCTAAAATAAGCGAACACCATTTTTGATTGACGAATTTGACAAAATAACTAAATAAATATTTGAAATAAAAAAACTTAATTTATCAGATGTTTACTATACAATATCATTGCCCTTCTCTTATTTTTACGTCTTTATTTGGTACTTTGTTTAATTCGGGCTAACTTCGACCCTGACCATAACTTTAACCCTAACTCCCAATGACCCTGAACTTTATAGCTAACCCTAACCACCCATTGCCCCTACCCCTAACAACGGGAGGGGAAGTTAGCGCAGGTGCCAATGTAACAAAGCACCATCTATTTGTTAGTAAGTTAAGCTTGCATTATTATTATTATGCCCCCCCACGGATAAAAGTGAAATAATTTTTTGAAAATAGTAATTTGCATTCGAATAACTCGTGTACAATGGACGCTGCGCATATCTACTAAAAAAGGGTTGATATGACGTAAAAACTGTCAGATTTACCAAAAAAAAACTGTACTTGTTATTTTTTTTCGATTAGATTTTCTTTCTTATTGTGCATTGAATCACGACTTTCGTCTCTTTCTTTTTTGTTACATATTTTTTTAACTTTTTGCGATTTATTTATTTGTTTTTCTTGCGTTTTCACTTTTCAATTACGTTTATTCTGTCTCTCTATTTTCTCTCTCTCTATCACTCTCTTACGAACACACATACACACACACTCTCTTTCTTTCGTACGCGCTCTCTGTCTCTCACTGAAAAAAATAAAACACACATTGCTTAATGTGAGTTAAAAAAAAATAATACTGGCTGTCTCTCCAACCAAAAGAAAGGGAATAAATGGTTTTAACGTTTGAAGTTATCGTCTGCCAGCGTTTGCGTTGGCACAGCTCGTAGTATTCACTGTATTCAACCCATTAGTTTTATTCGTAAATATTCTAAATACATTTCAAGAACAGATATTTGATTTGTTTTTTTATATATGTAGAAATATTTGAAGAACAGACATTCATAGAAGTTACATTTATTTGTGATAATGTTGCATTGAAAAAGTATTTCACAGTTCTCTCTCTCTCTCTCTCTCTCTCGTCGTTCAAATGTTTCACCGAACAGAAATTGCAAAACTGTTTAGTTTACTAAATAAATAATGACTCTCACAACGTTTTATCCTTCTCCTTCTACGCTGAAGCGACAGTATTTGAAGCACAGAAATTCATAGAAGTTACCTTTGTTTTTGATAATGTTGCATTGTAAAATGAAATTATTTCACAGTTCTGTCTCTCTCTCTCTCTCTCTCTCTCACTCACTCTCTCGTCGTTCAAATATTTAACCGAAGAAAAAGTGCATACACTGTTAAGTTTACTAAATAAATAATGACTCGCTTTCCTATCCAAACGTCGTCTCCTCCTCCTTCCACTATGCCCTCCTCCTTCCACGCTGAAGCGACAGTAGCGAGCGGGGTCAGTTAATGGTTTAATTACTTTAATTTTTATTTGGTAAACAATTTCATGTAGTTAGCTCAGTTGTAACGTCACCGCTTTTCAGCTAGATGTTACGGTTTCGATTCCAAGTCTCTCCGTCCAATTTATTTGTTGTTTATTTATTGAATTTCTTCAGGACCGTGACACACGTACGTACGTACGTACGTACGTACACCTTAGCGTATTAATCTCATCTCAACATATATAAGGCAAAAATCTGTAATATGTATGTAACGCTAAGGCTTTTAAAATACTAAACAAACACTTCCAAATTAGGTATTATTTTAACCGGCATAACCTCGAGAAAATAATCTCGAAAAATTAAAAAAAAAGATTCATTTTTAAGGGGTCAAATAGCCATTTTTTCGTTTAATGTGATCACGATTTTTAATGTTATCTTGTGCACATGACGTCACATAGATAGGTACATGACGTCATAGTGATAGGTTCGGATATTATTTTATGCTATCGTCACGTTATTATTGTTTTTTTTGCATTTTTCTTCAGACTATTGCCCTGATAAAAGGGAGGGGAATAAGCGAGAGTTATTTTAGTATACCTCTAGAGGCCTCCTTGTATTTTGCGATTGAAAATGAGGAAAAAGATCATGAGAGGATTGAAAATGATGAAGAATACCATGTGAGGATTGAAAATGATCAATAATATCATAAGGGGATTAAAAATGATGAAAAATACCATAAGGGGATTGAAAATTTTGTAGAATACCATGAGAAGATTGAAAATGATGAAGAATATCATGAGGGGGTTGAAAATGATGAAAAATACAATGAGAAGATTGATAATGCTGAAGAATACCATGAGAGGATTGAAAATGATGAAGAATACCATGAGAGGATTGAAAATGATGTAGCATATAATGAGAGGATTGAAAATGCTGAAGAATACCATGAAGGGATTGAAAATGATGAAGCACATCATAGGAGGATTGAAAATGATGAAGAACATCATGAGGGGATTGAAAATGATGAAAAATATTATGAGGGGATTGAAAATGCTGAAGAATACCATGAGAGGATTGAAAATGATGAAGAACATAATGAGAGGATTGAAAATGATGAAGAACATCATGATAGGATTGAAAATTATTAAGAATATCATGAGAGGATTGAAAATGATGAAGAATACCATAAGAGGATTAAAAATGATGAAGAATATCATGAGAGGATTGAAAATGATGAAGAATATCATGAGAGGATTGAAAATTATGAAGAATACCATGAGAGGATTGAAAATGATGAAGAATATCATGAGCGGGTTGAAAATTATGAAGAATACCATGAGAGGATTGAAAATGATGAAGAATATCATGAGAGGATTGAAAATGATGAAGAATACCATGATGTGATTGAAAATGATGAAGAATATCATGAGCGGGTTGAAAATGTTGAAGAATATGATGAGAGGATTGAGAATGTTGAAGAATATAATGAGGGGATTGAAAATGTTGAAGAATATAATGAGGGGATTGAAAAGTATGAAGAACCTCACGAGAGGATTGAAAATGATGAAGAATATCATAAGGTGGTTGAAAATGATTAAGAATACAATGAGAGGATTGAAAATTCTTAAGAATACCATGAGAGGATTGAATATGATGTAGAATATTATGAGAGGATTGAAAATAATGAAGAATATTATGAAAGGATTTAAAATGATGAAGAATATCATGAGAGGATTGAAAATGATGAAGAATATCATGAGAGGATTGAAAATGATAAATAATATCATGAGAGGATTGAGAATTATGAAGAATACCATGAGAGGATTGAAAATTATAAAGAATACCATGATGGGATTTAAAATGATGAAAGAATATCATGAGCGAGTTGAAAATGATAAAGAATACGATGAGAGGATTGAAAATGCTGAAGAATATAATGAGGGTATTGAAAATGATGAAGAATATCATGAGAGGATTGAAAATGATGAAAAACATCATGAGAGGATTGAAAATGATGAAAAACATCATGAGAAGATGTAAAATGATTAAGAACATCATGAGAGGATTGAAAATGATGAAGAATATCATGAGGGGGTTGAAAATGATTAAGAATACAATGAGAGGATTGAAAATGCTGAAGAATACCATGAGAGGATTGAATATGATGTAGAATATTATGAGAGGATTGAAAATAATGAAGAATATTATGAAAGGATTGAAAATGATGAAGAATATCATGAGGGGATTAAAAATGATGAAGAATACCATGAGAGGATTGAAAATGATGAAGAATACAATGAGGGGATTGAAATTGATTAAGAACATCATGATGGGATTGAAAATGATGAAGAATATCATGAGAGGATTGAAAATGATGAAGAATACCATGAGGGGATTGATAATTATAAAGAATTTCCTGAGAAGATTGAAAATCATTAAAAATATCATGAGAGGATTGAAATGATGAATAATATCATGAGGGGATTGAAAATGATGAAGAATATTTTGGGGGATTGAAAATGATGAAGAATAGCATGAGGGGATTGAAAATGATGAAGAATATCATGAGAGGATTGAAAATGATGAAGAACATCATGAAGGGATTGAAAATGATGAAGAACATAATGAGGGGATTGAAAATGATGAAGAACATCATGAGGGGATTGAAAATGACGAAAAATATTATGAGGGGATTGAAAATGATGAAGAATTCCATGAGGAGATTGAAAATGATGAATAACATCATCAAGAGATTGAAAATGATGAAGAATACCACGAGGGGATTGAAAATAATGAAGAACATCATGAAGGTATTGAACATGATGAAGAACATCATGAGAGGATTGAAAATGATGAAGATCATCATGTGGGGATTGAAAATGATGAAGAAAATCATGACGGGATGGAAAATGATTAAGAATATCTATGATACATATCGATGATACATATACATGATACATATCTCGATACATGATACATATATATGATGCATGATACATGATACATATCCATGATACATGATACATATTCATGATACATATCCATGATATATTATACATATCCAGTATACATGATACGTATCAATTATACATGATACATATCCATGATACATTATACACATCCATGATACATATTCACGATACCTATCCATGATACATGATACATTATACATATACATGATACATATCCATAATAAATATCAATGACAAATGATACATATCCATGATACATATCCGTGATACATGATACATATCGATGATATATATACATGATACATATCTCAGATACATGTTACATATCTACGATACATGATACATATCCATGATACATATCCATGATACATATCTATGATACATTATACATATCCATGATACATATCATGATACATGATACATATTTATGATACATGATACATATCCATCATACATATCCATGATACATATCATGATACATGATACATATCCATGATACCTACCATGGTATATGATACATATCAATGATAAATATACATATCAGTAATAAATGATACATATCCATGATACATATCCAAGATACATGATACATATCCATGATACATATCCATGCTACATGATACATGATAATATCTATGATACATGATACATATACATGATACATATCAATGATCCATGATACATGATACTTATCTATGATACATGATACATATTAATGATACATGATACATATCTATGTTACATGATACATATATATGATATATGATACATGATACATATACATGATACATATCCATGATACATATCCATGATACATCATACATATTCAAGATACATGATACATATACAAGCTACATATCCATGATACATAACCATGATACATATACATATCCATGATACATATCCATGATACATGATACATGATACATATCTATGATACATAACACATATCTATCATACATGATACATATGTATGATACATGATACATATACATGATACATATCCATGAAACATATATATATCCATGATACATGATACATACCCATGATACATATCCATGATACATTTTAAGGTCAGATGATACACATCCATGATATATATCTATGATACATACCCATGATACATATACATGATACATATCCATGATACATTTTAAGGTCAGATGATACACATCCATGATATATATCTATGATACATACCCATGATACATATACATACATATTATACATATACATATACATGATACATATACATGATATATGATACATGATTCATATCTATGATATATAACACATATCTTTGATACAGTCTACATGATACATACCTATGATACATATCCATGATACATATCCATGATACATGATACATATCCATGATACATGTCCATGATACATATCCATGATACATGATACATATTCATGATACATGATACATATCCATGATACATATCCATGATACATATCCATGATACATTATACATATCTATGATACATGATACATATCCATGATACATAATACATATCCATGATACATGTCCATGATACATATCCATGATACATGATACATATCCATAATACATATCCATGATACATGATAAATATCCATGATACATGTCCATGATACATGATACATATCCATGATACATGATACATATCCATGATACATACATATGATACATGATACATATCCATGATACATATCCATGATACATGATACATATCCATGATACATACACATGATACATGATACATATACATTATACATATAAATGATACATATCCATAATACATATCCATGATACATGATACATATCCATGATACATGATACATATCAATGATACATGATACATATCCATGATACATGATACATATCCATGATACATATACATGTCCACGATACATGATATATATATACCTATACATGATACATATCCATGATACATATACGTTTACATGATACATACACATGATACATATACATGATACATATACATGATACACGATATATATATACACGATATATATATACATGATACATATACATGATACATATACATGATACATATACATGATACATGATACATATCCATGATACATATCCATTTTTTCAACGTTAATCAATAGTAATTTGGAAATTATCCAATGCATTTATGTAATAACTTTATAAAAATGCCGACTCACTAAACATGCTCCATAATCCCTTGCCGAATGTACCCGTCTTGCTCTAAATTGTGTCCGGTTGTATCAGGTCATCCCATAACTTCTGTCGGGATGCATCAATACCAACATAGGAAGGCAACCGGTAAGAGTGATGTCAGTAGTTCTCAGGAGGCCTACTTGATTTGCAAAGTAATGTAGGTGCTTCTGAAGTATAACGGTCCCTAGAAATATTGGTGCTTCTAAAGTATAACGGTCCCACAGGAATGTTGATGCTTCTAAAGTATTACGGTCAACAGGAATGTTGGTGCTTCTAAAGTATAACGGTCCCTAGAAATATTGGTGCTTCTAAAGTATAACGGTCCCTCCCCAGGAACGTTGGTGCTTCTAAAGTATAACGATCCCTAGAAATATTGGTGCTTCTACAGTATAACGGTCCCCACAAATGTTGATGCTTCTAAAGTATGACAGCCCCCCAGGAATGTTGGTGCTTCTAAAGTATAACGGCCCTAGAAATATAAGTGCTTCTCCAGTATAGGGACCAGGGGTGCTTCTACAATATAGGACCCAGCACCAGGTGTGCTTCTAAATTTAGGACCCGGAGGCTTCTGCAGAATAGGGGCAATGGGTGCTTCTCCAGTATAGGGACCATGGGTGCTCTGCAGTATAGCGGCCAGGGTATAGGACCCAGCACCAGGGGTGCTTCTACAATATAGGACCCGAAGGCTTCTGCAGTATGGTTTTTTTTCTTTCTCTAACTGAAAATATTTCTATGTATGGGGAAGGGTAAAAAAAAAATTTTCTTTCGAGGGGGTTAAATTTTTTTTTCTTTTAAATTAAAAAGATTTCTTAGTATGTGGGAGGATGAAAAAAAAAGTTTTCTTGGGTGGTGCCAAAAAAATATAGTATACGCACTAGGGCGGCGATAGGTACGAATATAGTATGCGCACCGGGCCGGCGATAGGTATATACATAGTATGTGCACTGGAGTGGCGATAGGTACGTATATAGTAGTGCATAGGGGTGCCGATAGGTACGTATTTAGCATTCACACCATGGTGGCGATAGGTACGTATTTAGCATTCGCACCGGGGCAGCGATATGTACATATTTAGTATTCGCACTGAGGCAGCGATATGTACATATGTAGTATGCACACTGGGTCGTCGATAGGTACGTATATAGCATGTGCACATGGACGGCAATAAGTACGTATACAGCATGTGTACCGGGTCGGTGATAGGTATGTATTTAGAATGCGCTCCGGGCCGGCGATCGGTACGTATATAGCACGCACAGTAGGGCGGGGATAGGTACGTATATAGCATGCGCAACGGGGCGGCGATAGGTACGTATATAGCACGTGCAACGGGGCGGAGATAAGTACGTATTCAGCATTCGCACCGAGTGGGCGATAGGTATGTATTTAGCATTCGCACCAAGGTGGCGATAGGTACGTATTTAAAATTCAGGGGTGGCGATAGGTACATATATTGCATGTGCACATGGGCGGCAAAAAGTATGTATATAGCATGTGCACCGGGCCGGTGATAGGTATGTATTTAGCATGCGCTCCTGGGCGGCGATCGGTACGTATACAGCACGCGCAGAGGGGCGGCGATAGGTACATATATATAACGGGCACCAGGGCGGCGAAAGGTACGTATTTAGCATTCGCACCGGAGCAGCGATAGGTACGTATTTAGCCTTCGCACCAGGGAAGCGATATGTACATTTTTAGTATTTGCATTGGGGCAGTGATAGGTACTTATGCAGTATGCACACTGGGGCGGCAATAGCTACATATTTAGCATTCACACCGGGGTGGCGATAAGTAAGTATTTAGCATTTGCACCGGGGCGGAGATAAGTACGTATTTAGCATTCGCACCGTGGCGGCGATAGGTACTTATATTGTATCTGCACCCAGGGCGGCGATAGGTACTTATATAGTATCTGCACCGGGGTTGCGAACGTATGTATATATTATGTGAACTGGGGCGGCGATAGGTACGTATATAGTATGCGCACCGGGGTGGCAATAGATATGTATATAGTATGAACACCGGGGCGGCGATAAGTACCTATATAGAAGGCGCAGACAGAGGTGGTACTTTTTATAGAAATAAGTCATACTATTGCCCTGGGAAACGTAGGATGAAATGGTGGGAAGAAACAGCTTTCGCAAAAGGCAAAATTAGAAAGTAGCGGTGAAATGGGGCGACCAGGGAAGAGAAAAGTAGAAAGATAAAGAGACGGCTATTGAGAGAGAGCCAGAAATAGAAGTTTTAATATAATGTTACACATGCGATTTTTCTTCAATTATATGTTTTTATGACCACGAGCAATGCCGGGTAGCCCCGCTAGTATATAATAATAATAATAATAATAATGATAATAATGATACTAACAACAATAAATAGCAGCAATGTTGCATAGTCCTTGAAAAGGGGCGCGGCACCAAAAGGGGATTTGTTACATTACACTTGAAAATTAATCTTCTCGAAATCATATGAAAGTTTATAATAGCCTTTTCAAACTCTTGTACATTCACTTTTAAGGCGTGTGTAATACGCACTTTTAACCACATTACTTTAAGGCGTTTTTAAAGCATTTTTATACACTCATCCCTAAGGCACTTAAAATAGGCACTTGTATGCCACTGTTAAGCATTAAAACTGTCAGTCCTGTTAAACATTTTACATTAAACATTGTTCTCATTTAACACGGTCCATTAAACATTGTATCTAAAACAACTTATTCCAAACACTTTTCTTCTTTTTAACACTTTACATCAAGCATGGTGCACTTTTTATTTCTGTTTTAGTTCTTACAGTTTAAAATATTTCGAGGTTAACATATTAGGACTCCAAAAATGTGATGCACAAAAAGTCATCTTACATTTTCTTTCGTCGTCTGCTTGTGATCGCTGTTAGTGCCGCCGGTTTCCATTGCGTATCTCTGGCCGTGATAAATGCTGGTAATCTTTGATCTGTGGATACAGCTATATATACACGCAGAAGTCAAACGCGGGGGAAACAAATACTGAGAGATTCAACTCTTTTATTCTGGGTTTCGTTGTGGAGGGGTTCTATCCATTCGTTCGCTCGATTCTCATTCATCTTTCTTGTTGGGGTATGCGACTATGCAAGGAAATTTCTGCAGGATTTCGAAGAGATCCAAACCATACAACGGGCGACAACATCGTCGACTTGACGCTCTCACTTCCAAAGCCCTTCTGTTTCATCTGAGGGCCCACAGAGAGGTCGACCGTCCGGCTCGCTTCCATACCCGTAACTATTTTTTAAAAAGCCTTAGTTTCTCACGAAGAGAGAGTAGCGCCACAGTCCTTTGTACTGTCATACAAATCATAACCAGAACTGGCCTGCCCTTTATTGAACCTCAACTTTTGAAGTCGGCCAGGTTTCACCAGTTGTTATGACTTCTTGGGATTACTCCTTCTGAGACTAATCTATTTGCCCAAAAATTGATGTAATTTTGACCTGCACTTAACTCGAACAAAGTTCACTTTTCTCACAATCAAAACTAGTGGACCTACACGCTTTTAAGCATACAACCCCGCCATAATATAACAGCCACAACAACTACTACTACTAATTTCACTACTACAACATATATTACTATTAATATTACTACTACTACTACTACTAGTACTAATATTACAACTACTACTACTACTACTAATAATAATAATAATAATACTAATAATAGCAAATGAAAAGAGTGGAAGGGTACAGCTTAAAATTCCAACGCTTCAAACAAAAAAGAAAAGAATAAATAGGCAAGGGATGCACGCAGTGTCTCTACAGCTACATAGTGTAAAATAAAACACACACACACACACACAGGAGTACAGATAGTTGAAGTAATGTAGACATTTTCAAGAAATAAAAATCGAAATATAACAGCTGGTAAACAACATTGAAATAATTAAACCGCTAGAAAAAACCTATCTGTATCGTTATATATAGTATATCGTTCAATAAATCTATCACACAAGATCGCAGACTAGAACAACACTAAGGATGAAATGTAAAATATATATACCGCAGTTGCTTTAGAAAATGAGAACTATCATAATAAAAATACAGAGATAAGCAAGGGCATGAAGCTTAAGTCTATTGTTAGCATTGGCCTCCCTGATATATTTTTAGTCAGAATTATTTCTACAAAGAAATCGAGTACTTACACTACGTGAAGGTAACCAGCATTAAAAGTAGATTTTTTTCTGTTAAACGCTCTGGATTCGAACTTTGCACATGCAGTTTGCCAGTCCTCTCGTTAACCACTTACCACACACACACCGTCTTCTAGTGAACTGACAGTTTCTTAATAGTCGTCCCTGGAAGAAGGAATGGTACAGAAAGTTGTACTGATGATGATTAATCTGCTACACACAGAGCAAATGATAGTAAAATAAGTGACATTCGAAGAACAAGAATGTTTACATACTAGAAGCAGGGATAAGGTTAATCTTAGTAACATATAGAGGTGTATTATTTATGATGATAAACATACATGATACACATTGAAACTTCATAAAAAAGGAATTAATAATAGCGATTTAAACTAGCGGATGGAGGAGAGCAAACAGAACGATGTATGTGTTCATAACGTGCTCTCATATGTATGATACCAGTCTTGCCAAAATGCGGTATATACATTCACATATACAAAGCTACAAATATCAGGTATAGAATGAAAAATTCTCACCGAATCGACAATAATATAGAAAATTTAATCAACGTAACTATGCTATCTAGTCAAGATAGAAGAATGAAATAGCAGAAATCGTGATAAGTATTTAGTGATTTCGTATTTTGTTTTCAAAACACTGATATTTTTACGATTGTAAAGTTTTCCTTAGAGGAGTTGTGAGACAGAAATTAAATAATATATATTAGTAATTTTTCCACCGAATTTATATTTCAAATATCCCGTTTCTAAAATTGGCCAATATTCGCATACAGATACATACTTTATAGTCCATATATAAATATATATATATATATATATATATATATATATATATATATATATGTCTATATATATATTTATATATATATATATTTATTTATGTATATATATATATATATTTATTTATATATACATATATATATATATACAAATATATATATATGTCTATATATATTTATATATATTTATGTATATATATATATATATATATATATATATATATATATATATATATATATATATATAGTGATATTTCCACCTGTCAAAATATAGATAATATATAAAATGCTTTAATCTTGTGTTAAAACATAACAAAATAATTTTAACTAAAAAACGGAACATTTCTCATCTTAAACGCAAACATGAATATACTTAATACTACCATAGCATAACATATTAACCTTGTTCTCTCACTCAAACTAATCACCCACCTCACGTTTACATTTACACAACCATATACCCATATGATATACAAGGGGCGTAAATCAACAAGCTTATAATAAACACATATCCAATCGACACACATAACAACCCCTGCAACTACAGCAGGTCTATGCACAATGAAGACTAGTGACGGGAAAAAATTATACATTGCACGCAATCTTGAAAATAATGTACGCACATAATATTTTCTGAATTTAACCCGTGTTTTTCAAGGTGTTTACCATATAATTCTCGCGAAAAACGGCCGATGATTTTCTCTGTTATTTATGGCAAAATTACCTACCTCATAAGTTTAGTGCCTAACAGTAGAGGAAAGGGCTGAGCTCTACTACCTCGCTTTATTTTCTTTGCTGATGGTGGTGCCCCTTTATAGGACGATAGAAACAGTTCAGATGATGCTATTTTCTTACTTATATATCTTTACAGTTTTAGTTATTTGGTTTATTTAATAAAACAGTTTTATATGCCTTCTTATCTTTACGCAAATTTGCTTTACTAATATTAGCTGTCACTTTTATATTAATAATACTATTCATAGTAATACACGGTCGTTTGGCGAAGTCTGCGTCATGCCAAATTGGTGCAACACTGGTGCATAGTTTAGGAGCATGCCATTGTTTTTTAATACAATCATACAAAATGGTAGAAATAGAAGTTAGACATGTAACCACGTGTGGTGTAATTTGCATCACCCAATTGTTGTCGTCGGCAATATGCGGTTAAATTATGTTCGGAGAATTTGTAATATATTGGTATCTCCATCTACGCCATCACGCCTATTAACAAATCCCCAGATGAAATTACACAATTTTTATATAAGTCATATTTTATTTTCGTTATTCCCTGTTATGCATGTTTCTTTGTTTTGTAAATAAGATAATTTCAAAACGGTTAGTTATGTAGAATATTCCGTGCTATTTTACTATACTAACATGTTGGAATAGTGGATCTTTTAGAGAATAACTTAACTTAATCCTCGTTAGTGAAGGGAAGATTCACTGGTGTGCATTTGCATAAGACAGTGCAGATAATCTAAAATGATGACATGCGGTCCCAATTTCATTTATTCCTCACAGTGACACATTTAGACAAAAATGTGGGTTGAATGTAGAGAAACTCAAGCTCGTTATATAGGGGTTTGTTTGATTGGGGCAATACTAATTTCGCATTTTTCTAGAAATATTTATCTGTTATTGAGTGAAATAAATAAATATAAGTCATGAAACGTAATATTAGAAGGGATAGAATTATTCGCTCGTAGCAAAAATACAGGCGTTACTTTTTCATAAAGTCACAATTAAATGCTCACAATCTAGAAGGAAGATTAAGATATGTAAGAGTGATGCACCCACCTTTTACCAAACAAGTGACGTTAATTTCCTCTTCGGCCTTTTAAACCGACTGTTTTGAATATGTATGCTTACGAAGTCATTCATAATACATAGAAAATAACTACTACGCATGTGTGGAAAATCGAATACACCATTCTTTTATTTTGAATTATTATGTCCTCTTCTGGTTTCTTTGTTACAGACAATCTATATATTTCGCACTATGATACTCGTATTACTACATCGACAGTTTTGTCATATGCTGACCACAAGTTATTGGAACCTTCTTATATATTCGATTATGGTAAAGAGTAAATCATCTTTCATTCTCAAGAAATCTGGAAGCTTTCAAAATGACCGTCGTTTTTCATTGCTTGTTCGCTATTATTCATGTGAAAACTGATGTGCCCGCTAATTTCAGCTATTTACCGCTCAATTTCCCCGTATATATTTTGCCATGAAGATATATCATTATTATGTTTTTGTCTTTCTTTATCCGGGCTTCCCTTTCACGGAAATTGTATATTTGCTCCATAAGCACGGAGCAAACTTCGAGCGATCATGGTTGCTATTTAGAATAAGTTGACGACATCTATATAAACAATGTGTAGCGTGAACGGACGACGGAAATTGAAAACAGAAATAAGCTGCTACATTTATATCATTCTAGATAAATAGATTCCACAAAGATGTTGGCATCATATAGGAGTCTGTAATCAGCGTTATAGTCGCTCGTCAAATGTGTTAACGAAATACTCTAAAAAGTCGCCTATTACAAACGTAGGTGGTTGATAGCTTAGACACCAAAGTGAGTATTATAGAATACACACTTACATTGATATGCATCCGTATATACGGTAAGATACATACGTAAGATTATGTATATATACATATACATATGCATATTGACACACATATAAGCTTACGCAGCGGTATAGATACATATATGTGTACACCCACACACACACACACATATATATATATATATATATATATATATATATATATAAATATTTATATATATATATATATATATATATATATAAATATTTATATATATATATATATATATATATATATATATATATATATATATATATATATATATATATATAGTCATCCACATATAGTTCAGTTAGGTATTCAAGCCCGGATTGAAACTCAACCGTCGAGCTGACAGTCGGCGCCCCTTTACATGCGCTATCATACAACATTGACTGACTGTAAGTGATATATCAATGTAAACATTGTTATGTGCCGGGAGCTCCACTTATTTGTACTTAATGAGCTATGCCTTAAAACTAATGGCAGTTGAAAATATCTTACGAATAAGCTCCACCTAAGATAATAACTTTTATATAATAGTATATACTATAGAGACTGTTTCGCTGTATCACAGCTCTTCAGTGCGGCTAGCCCAGTGTATGCCTCGAGCCGGGATTAAAACTCATCGTCGAGCTGACAGTTTTACCCAATGAGCTATGCCTTAAAGCTAATAACAGTTGACTATACCCTTATAACTAAGCTCTACCGAAGAAGGGAGCTTCATATAGTCATCCATATGCATAGTGTTTCGCTGTATCACAACTCCTCACTGCGGCTAGACCAATATATATATATATATACATATATATATATATATATGTATATATATATATATATATATATATGGATTAAAATATTTAAACGAATAAGTTACTAAATACATACATTTTAAGAAATTCTCTAACACACACACACACACACACATATATATATACATATATATATATATATATATATATATATATATATATATATATAAATATATTAAAGTGAATGGTGGTTTGCTTGAAGCCTTGCTGGAAAATATAAATGTAAGTTCGTAATCCGAGGCAGTACCAATGAGATATATGTACCGGAAGGTGGAACAGATGAACACAAATAAATGAGAAGAGAAAATATGAATGAAATCTCAAATCAATTCATTTATATTTCACGGTTCAAATACCTGTACAGTAAATAGAAACACGTTTACTGTCAAGCAATTTAAAAGGTCCGGAAAAAGGATAGATTTCAACTTTAATTTTCGAGAGTGGACCCTCTCATCATCAATAGAAACAGATCAAAAATATGACCGAGTGGTCGAAAAAGCAAGATAGACACAACTGTTTACGAGATGCCGCAGAGAATGTGTGGCAGATTCGCAGAATATGAGTTTAGATAAGCTATTGGGTATTAATCTTAATTGTTTCTATCATAATTTATTTTTGTTAATTCATTGTATAATTATTTAGCTTTCAGCTTGTCATCTTATTAATATTGTTTTATTTATATACTTTATTATTTATTATTATTTGTTTATTCATTTTTATTTTTATTCAATTTTAATTTTTAATTTGATAATTTTTTGTTAGTTAAAGTCGATTAGATGTTACTAGAAAATAAACGGTCAAGGAAAGGCAACGGTTGAAATAAAAAATATATTTAGAATTACTTTCTCAAGATACATTGACGACATTCTGATTCTCACTTTATCTCGAGAAGAAGCTACTTCTATATACAACACCTTTTAATAATACTGACCCCCACATTAGATTCACCATCGAACATGCCAACACCTCAGGCTCTCTCCCACTTCTAGACTTTAAACTTAGCATAAATGACGACGGACCTTAACACCGCCTTCTATAGAACACCTGACTGCATGAACCTTTTCATCCAGTACTAATCCGCCCTACCTCTCAAAACTACACCTACTTATGCGCACACCGACATCACCCGCATACACAACAAACTACCGACAGGATAGAAACAAAACTGAATAGGAAACTAACAAACACACAGAAATAAAATATTTTATAAAAGTAACAACACATACACAAAAAATTAATAAATAATTATGATAATAATAAGAATAATAATAAGAAGAATAATAATAATAACCATAATAATAATAATAATAATAATAATAATAATAATAATGATGATGATAATAATAATAATACTAATAATAGCAATTCGTGTCCCACAAACCACATGAACATAGGACTAAAACAATGTGCTATTGCACACACGTAGTTTTAACTTTGTAGAAAGAAAAAAAAGAGACTGTGACGAATTTACACACATACCCACTAGCAGAACATAGTCTGTCAACGTTTTAAAAATGCATTCTTGTATTGTTATGTTGTCGAGTGGGGTGCTTTTCACTCAAATTGTATTGTTTAGAATTTTTGTTTGATTTAAATGTCGAGAAAGAGAGACTCATTGAATTTATTCTTCTTGTTTTTTCGGTTTAGCCGAAAGCATTGTTTTGTTAGTTTGTTTTTTTTTTGGGGGGGGGCATCGTCATATTAAAATATTAGTATATAAAAGAAAAAGAACAGCCACTACTTTAGATTTAATAGAGGTCAGCCAATTAAACGGAGGTTGAATGAGAGAATTGCCCTTTTGGCGGTGCGGTAAGGTTGTTGAGGACGACCGATGTGTAGGTCATAGGACCGTGTCTCTTCCAACTGACGGGTTGGGGTTGAGTTATGTTCGCTACACGTGACCCGTTGAGGTAGCCGGTACGCTTTCGATTATACGGACAAGGAGTTGTTTCGGTGCTACATACCTGAAGGGGAAGCGATGTTGTAGCCATGAAAAGAGTGGCATGACATATTTGGGGGGTGCTCGAAGTTATCGCATCGGTATGGGTCATAGTTTTTTAGTAGATCTGTGGGGCCCACAAGATCACCGCGTGTGACGGGTCTGGATGATTGTGAAATTAGGTTCGTGTGAGGAATTTGGTTCGGTCCGGAACGGGGTGATATGGCGCCAAAGCTATGGCATGTCCGAATTAGTTAAGAGTGGGTGGGGCCAATGTGGAATGTTGCCCCCTAGATGTAGGATATTTAAATCCTTTCTTTATCCCGGACAACACTGCGTTCAGACACAGGTGCTCTATCAAGGATATAGAGCACTGTTATTGAACTTTTAAGAGCACTACCTGCTCAAACTAGGATATTGAACTCTTCGGATTATTGCTTCCAGAGCACTGTAATCAGAACTTTAAGGAGAATACCTGCTCTATCCAGGATATGAAGATTGATAAATTAAAATTAATATAAAATGCATGAATACATGAATGAATATGTTAATGAACAAAGTAAATGTAAACTAATGAATGAAAAATTAATGCAAAATAAATTGGAAAAATAGTAAATGAAAAAGAATGATAGAAAATATATGAACAACTTAATGAAACAAAAAGAAATGGAAATATTACTTGAACAGTGAATGAAAATAATGTTAACGAAAAGAGGAATTAAAACTCGATGAAATGCTGAATCTTAAAAATGAAGGAAAACATAACACAACATAAATGATGAACAATGATATAAACATGTACATGAAAATAAAACAAATACAACTACGTTCATCAAAACAATAAATATAAAAACGTTAACGAAAAAACGAATTTAAAAATAAATAACAAAAATGAAGGAAAAATGTGAAGGAAAAACAGAATCTAAAAATTAAGTAAAAACTGAATGAAAACAAATAATGAAAATTGATTACAAAATTGAATCGAAAATAATGAAAATGAAATGAATGGAAAATGCATAAAAATATAATGAAAACAAAATGATGGAGAAAAGAATGGAAAATAATTGACGGAACAATAAAACAAAAAATGTGAATGAAAAGGATTGAAAATGAATGAAAAAAAGAAAAAAAATGAGAAATGAATTTTAAAAATAAATAAAAAAAGAATAGA
Source organism: Sepiola atlantica (assembly GCA_963556195.1). NCBI lineage: Eukaryota > Metazoa > Mollusca > Cephalopoda > Sepiida > Sepiolidae > Sepiola > Sepiola atlantica. Next base: position 52,853,211 of record OY744540.1, read on the forward strand.
ACAATTAATGAACAAATTAATAAACATAAACAATGAATGTACACTCAATAAAAAATTAATGAAAAAAATGATTAATTACTCTTTCCTAAACCTCCAACTCTGAGTGATTCCAAAACCTCGGACACTGACGCCTTACAAAACCCCCGACTCTTACACCTTGATCTACGACTCTAACTCTTTTCTGAAACTTTTACTCTTACCCCATTCCCAACTCTTCCGTCTCTGACTCCTTCAGTACATACTCATGTTAAGAAGACGAGCTGTTGTGGTTAAGCAACACGTGCTTCATTATACATTTCTGTTCAGAAAAAGGGGGGGGGGGCGATATTTTAGCTACATCTGCATCGCTACATACTTGTGATCAGAAGAGGTGTGGTTAAGTAATGGGCAACAATTCCTTTACTACAGACTCATGTTAAGAAGAGGTTCGGTTAAGGATCGAGCAACCATTGCTTCACTTCAGACCTTTGTTCAAAAGAGTTGTGGTTATCGATTGAGCAACTTGCTTATTCCAGGATGTTGGGCACTTTTGATTGACTAGCTAATACCACTTATCAGATATTATGGTTGTTACACCGGCCGTTCTCACACAGGAGAAACTACACCGGTTGTCACTATAAATAGTGCGAGACCGGACGACAAAGCACAGTCTTGTAACTGTCTAGCCAAGAGCCAGTCACTTTCTTACTTTGTTAATACACTTGTTAAACCAACCCTCGACTTGACTTCCTTTATTTATTATTTACTGTGGGACAACTTCACAACAATAGTAAATTGGGTGTGTGCTGTCTTCATTTTCTTTGCTTTGTATAGAAGATAATAACAAAAAAAAATACGTTATTTCGCCCGGATATTGATCTATTTTAGGCCACTATATACCACCACTTATATGAAATACTTTAATCGTAATAATTATTGGGCAAAGCCGAATAGATTTTCTATCTGGTATATTGAACACTTATTGAGTACTATATACTACTTCCCATATGAAATACTCTGATGTTACTATGATGTCGTGCAGCCAACGCAAATATATTTCTTGTATAAAATAGTATAACAAAAAACAATGATGGTATTTTTATAGGCAACGAGTCCTTTAAAGATGCATGATCTATCCAGAATATTGGGCACTTTTGATTAATTTACTTATACCACTTACCAATGTCTTCCAGAAAACGCCGGCTAGATTTTCTTGTATAAAATTGTCAAACTAAACAGAGTGATGTAGATTTTCCCGAGCAACGGGGCATTTAACCATATATTATCTATCCAAGATATTGAGCACTTCTGCGTTACTACCTGCTCTATCCAGGATATTGGGCCCTTTTGATCACGACATTCGTGCAACAACATCATAAAAGAGATAGATTTGTTATTTATCTTAGACAAAACCGCGTTTAAACACACTTTCTCTATCTAGGATATGGAGCACTTTCTTAGCATGTTTGGTTACTACATGCTCTATCCAGCATATTAAACAGCTTCTTAAAACACACCTGCTCTATCAAAGTAAATGAGCACTTCTAAAATGTAGGAGGCCCCAAGAGCAATACTAACACCTATGTGTTTGTTCCATCCCCTAACCTAACACTGCTTTAAAACCGACCTGCTGTTTCTATTATATTGAGCATTATTTAGTGTGTGTGGGTTAATATCTGCTATAATCAGTGGATCCCGTATAAGATTAATAAGTTTGTATCTCGTTTAAACACATCTACTCTATCTAAAATAATGAAAACTGTTTAAGTTAATAATGCTCTCACAGAACTACTAAAACAAAGTTTTATGCCCTACCGCTATCTTCTGTAGAGAAAGTTCTTTATCACTGAGGAATAGAAAAAAAAACAGGATGCCTCCAGAGCGCTACTGAAACACACAAATAAAATAAGGGAAGTTGGAAGAGCACTAATAATATAGCGAAGAAGAGGAAAAAATGAAGTAGAAGTAGAAGAAAAAAACAAAGAAGAAGACACATAGAAGAAAAACAAAGAAGAAAACAAGAAAAGGTAAGAAGAGAAAATACGAAGAAAAAAGAGAAGATAAACACAAAAGAAGAAGAAAAAGATGAAGAAAGACAAAACACAAGAAAAACGAAGAAAATAAAAAAGAAGAAAAAAGAGGAAGGAAAGAGAAAAATACAGTCGAAAACGAAAATAGAAGAAGAATAAAAGATGAAGAAAAAAAGGCGCCCAACCCGTTGAACTCCGACGGAGGTTCAGTCCTCAGAGCTTACAAAGGTAAGATAGGTAATCCTAAGACAGATGGCCTCCATCTTCCTATAACTACTAACACCGAAATAATCAAAGACGGCACAGGTCAGATACCACAGTGTTATTTCATCTATATAAGCGTCTAGTAATTTAGAATGTGTGGACCCTCGCCGCCGATGTCATTTCCGGTTGAATTTTAGGAATGTCTTTCAGTTTTTTTATAATAATTATAGTTACATTGAATCTTAACTGAAAAAGATAACCCCCTCGTAATTCTACCCCAGTTGACTACCAAAAAATGAATCATGTTTTTGTAAATTAAAGATATTATTCACCGAAGCTTCGCCAGTAAAATAATAACAAGTGTATGTATGTTTGTTGAGTATTTTTCAAATTTTCGCTCGCCACACAAACATACAAATATATAATAGATATATCAATTAATAGATATCAGTAGACTGTCTCTACTAGTAAGTAATCTTTCAATATAGAAAATATATCTGAAAAGCTCATCAAGAAGGCAAATGTATTATACGGTAATGTTGTAAACGTTTAGAAGAGATTTAAATATTAATCTATTAACATTCGAAAATGTACGAATGTGAAATTATGGCCATAGTAATTGATGTATACTATGTATTTTCATATTAAGGCTTACGTAATATAACAATATTATAAACGTTTACTTCTATATATGGTACTGTACACACTGGGTGGTGTTATCTCTGTATAATATTTTGTTACCCTACCATAAATAATTGACACATTCAATTTGAACAGTGAACAATATAAAATACCACTTAACCCAAATCAATTAATCTATACTTCTCTCTCAACCCAAATCTATGTATTTATCTCCGTCTATACATGGCTGTGTTCCGATGTAACTTACCCTGTTCCGATATTAGTTTCACTATACGTCCTTATCTCTTTGGCTCTATTGTAATCTATGTTCATACATATATGCCCCATATTCGTCAGTGTATGTACTTCACGTCATAAATCTAATGTCGCCATAATTTACTATTTCACTAGCATTATATGTGCATGTGTATACCCCGAATATTTGTGTGTTTATATTTCTCTGTTGCGGTATCTCCCCTCCCCTGATAATATATGTCACCTTATCTAGTTGTGTTCTATCTGAACATCACTAGCTCTTCATTTTCTCATACCTTTTCTTACCTCCCCCTTAGTGTGTTGTCTTTATAAGAATTCTTATATGTTAATCTCTATCCGCTTCTCTCGCTTTGGCGATATTTCTATTTCTGTCTTTATATTTATATGTGTTTTGTTATAATTTATTAACGTCAATATCCTTCTGTCCCTACCTCTGTTCATCACTTCCTTCGTGGATATGTGTTGACTTCTCTCTCTCTCTCTTTCTCTCTCTCTCTCTCTCTCTCTCTCTCTCTCTCTCTCTCTCTCTATATATATATATATATATATATATATATATATATATATATATATATATATATAGGGTAACACGACAAAAAATATAATAGGCAACTAATAGCTTTAATTAGTGAAAATCCGTATAAAACTGAAGCTCGATATACTTGATAAAGTATTAATATCACAAGATTAAGTGAAATAATAAAATAAGGTGCGACTCAAATTTTATTAGAATTCAATGTTCAAGCAAAGTACTTTAAAGTGAGTTGTCTTAACTTTTCATATGATTTGCTTTTTTCTATCGTTTTATTAATTGTCATACACTTGGATACACTTTTCACTGTCATCTACTGCATCGATATTAGACACATTTCCAGCCTGGATGACCTTTTCGTTTTTGGGCTACCATTCACCACCTGGCGTGTTTACTAATCAACCCTTATAGGTATATTTCTTGAAGCTGTTTTAAACTTTATGATTTGGATGAACTGTATAAGTTTAACAAAAAAGTATGTTTTGGGCCGATATATGTGATGTTTTATATACTTTTATGTATTTTTTATATATATATATATTTTTCATATATTTTCAAAGTGTACTTTTATTGCCTGCAGTAATGTAATTGCGGTAATGGTCTTCTGGGGAGAAGATTGTCTTTGTAAACTCATGAGCTAAAGATTTTAAAGTACTTTGCTTGAACATTGAATTCTAATAAAATTTGATTCGCACCTTATGTTATTCTTTCACTTTATCCAGTGATATATATATATATATATATATATATTTATATAGTAAATGTTTTCTATATCATTGTTTTTTCTCCCCTTCACTCTTTCTCACTTTATATGTTTCCTTCTTTGTCACCATAGTGTATGTCTATCGATGCGTTTATTATCACAATATGCAATCAGTAATTACTGAAACAAATGTTAGTATTGCGTTATCGATCATATTGTATGCCAGAGCTTGCAACAATGCATCGGAAAGGCAGCTGGCGTTAAAAGAATATACATTCATCATAAGGTCAAATAATATAAAAACAGATATAACTACTTCCGGATATTCACATGTACATGGCATCAGTCAAACACACACAGAAACGACTCGAATAGAATAACGAATTCAAGACAAACAATATAATATATAGGGATGGAAGAATATATAATGCTTCACGACTTTACTGTTAGATAATTATTCGTAATAATAGCGGAATATTGAAACTTAATTTTTAAAATATACATAAACGCAGTTGGTTGTCTGAAAAGACTCACCCCTTAGCCGTTTGTAAAGAAATGCTGATTGAAATATCGGTGGATCTCAATATGCATTCGACAGAGCCGGTCATAATTATTTGCAAAATTGAAAAACAATTTTAGTATAAATACTCGTTTTGGTTTGTTGTCATCATTCATCTAAAAGCAGGCTGCTGCAATGAAAATAAATATCAAGAAAACAATTTAAACGTCACTTAAACTAACAAACAAAATTTAAAATCTAACGCTATAATCCTCAAATATATCACTGTTCAACTAATACGACTACACATATATTTATTCTAATATACACACCATCACTTTCTGCTTTATTTTCAGAAACTTTAAATAATATTTTTTTACACAATGTAACACGAAGCTTCAAGGCGAATTGGAACTAACTGTTGTATGCAACAAAAGCAAAAACACGTTTATTATGCGTGCAGGAGAGTATATGTCGCCAGTGATCTGACGACGAAACGTTGAATAAGCGCGGTAATTACCTATTTATGACATAAACGTTCCGCTTTTGACCACGTGTCGAGTTAATCTTGAAAGCAGAACAGTCAAAGTCTTGATGTCTAGCAAATGATTAGGAAATGAATCATGATAATTATATTGCAATAAACTCGGGTAACATGAACGGCGACATTTCTTTTTCTAAAAAAAGCATACGAATAAAATCCTGCGAAGCGGAAGACTGGAGATAACCTTTCGAACGAGACAAATTACTTACTTCGTCTCAATATATTGATTTTCTCTCTGGATGTGTATCGTTGATTAACGCAATACTATATCTATCTATTCAGAATATTCCTTTTCTATTTTCTTTTCTGTTAATTTAGTAGAATTTTAGATGTCTATTTATCGCATGCTTGACATACTATGGTGTACCAAATTAAGTATGATTCGAGATCAACTATTATCACACACTACATATTTCAAATATTATCGGAATTAAGTAAACTGTGCTAACACATATATAACTTAAAAGAATAGCGTAAACGATTACTATGAACAGAATTTGTAAGTAATATGAAATACTCTTAGATTATTTAAATGTAATCGTGCGACGACCTAGATAGTAACTAGACATACATTTTAACATGAAACATGTCTGTTATTATGAAGTGAAGTCGACATTAAATGAAACGCAAATGAAAATGTTATGTGGTTCGTTTACAATTCCTACGATGTCGCCATATTTCTTAATAAGAATTACATACTTTAGATACATTGTGTATGTCAAACAATTAAGAAGTGTGAAATATAATTTTTTTTTATGAACATATCAATTAATGTGTTATCTGTTATATAAGTTGGGGTTCTTATTGATCAGTGCATGATATTTTGTATGCGTGCGTGAGAAGTTTATAATAAAGGAACAGAGAATGAAAATACTTTTTGTAAATGTAAATTTAAAACAAACAGTAAGATTTACTATTATTTTAAACATGAAACGCATAATTATATACTCACTCTATATGTGCATACGTCGGGCATATTATTAAATTCAGTTTAAATACATAAAAAAACAACGTTGGTCTCTAATCAAATGCATATTTGGTAACATAATAATATATAGTGTAAAGTTTTTAAAAACAGCGAGAACGTTTATTAATATATACTTTAATTTCTAGTAAATAAACTAGACACAACAATTATGAAACAAATTGTCGTTATTATTTCCACCTTTCATGTTATGAATGATGCAGTAATCTGGAAATTGCAGGCATTTAAAAATGATGGTTGAATTTAAAGATCATATATAGTAATGTATAACATATCACATGACTTAAATATATACACGAAATGAAAGTAAAACATAGCTGCAGTTAATTTACCATCTATACGCCAAATTGTTGTCAACAATCTGTATACCGGCTGGCTAGTTTTTTAAAATGTATTTATCAAGCATAGATACATATTTTGCATATATCAACTACGTTTTAAAAGTAATAGTCAACAATGTAGTAGCATATTTGCTATACATATACATATATATGTGTATCCTATCTCTCTCTTTATATGTATATGTATACACAGACACCCACATCTATATATATATATATATATATATATATATATATATATATATATATATATATATATATATAGCTATATATATAGATGTGTTTATATATACATATATATGGAAAATGAAAAAGGAAAAACAAAAAGATGTGTTATTTCATATATACTCATCAACGTTAGTCTTTATTTGTAAGAATTCCTCTGGATGATAATTTAAAAAATATCATGCAAGTACATCGAAATATTGGGTTGAGAAGATGGGTTTATGAGAAAAACGTAGTAGCCGTGGCTACTGGGAGTGCAGGATCAACGTCCGGGCTACGAGAAGTCAGTGGCAGAGAGTGACATGGATGTAGATAGCTGTGAGTGAAAAAGAGGAAGGGTTTAGAGTATTTGTGAGTTTGTCGTAGGAAATGGGGAAAACGGAGAAGGTGGGGTGCTGAGGTTTTAGCCGTGGTGATGTGTAGCATGGACCTTGAGGGGTTGGGGAAAAGTTATGTGTCTTTGATGTGTAAGTAGTATCATTGTTTTAGAAAAAGATTTGAAGAAATGAAGATAATTTGAAAGTGGACGAGGTTAGGGGGTAAGAGTGTGAAATAAGTAGTCGAACGGGTGAGATGGGTGAGGGGGAGAGGGGAGATATTGGTGTTGTTAGATCTGATATTTTTGGATGGTAGAAGTATTGACCAGCTAGCTATACCAGGAATGTGTGAATATAAGTAACTTAGAAGGAAAAGTGTTAAATGTGCTATAAATATGACAATGATGGGAAGGTAAAAGAAAAGAGAAGGATAAAAGTCATATTAATTTGTGTGAGAAATATGTGAAATGTAGTTGTGTGTAGGCAGATTTGATGGTTGGAAATTAAATTAAGGGAAAAAGGTGTTTAAATATCTAAATGTGTGTGAGGATGTTTAGATTGTGTTCATTGGTGTAACTGTTATGTGTGGTTAAGTGGTTTAGATCCGTGGTGAATGAAAATGTATGTGGGGAAAGGTGTGTGCGTGAGTGAATATACGGGGACTTGTATATGAGTATAATTGGGAGCGAAAAGAAGAAAGGTTAGCCATGATCTAGGTTTAATTTTTGTTCGGTCAGGATAATTTTGCTTATTAAGGGATATAGATTGTTGAAGCCATTTCGTTGCCTGATGTTGCTGGAGATTGTGATTGGTCCAGTTTTCAGTAGTCTTCGCCGAGCTTTGTTTTGAATGTATTTGGTGATTTTGGCCTGTGCAAATTTGAAAGCATTAAAACAATCTAGACATCCTCACAAACATTTAGATATTTAAACCCCTTGTGCCCTCAATTAAATTTCAAACCATCAACACTGCCGGCACAAAACAACATTTAACCTATTTCTCCCCAAAATTAATATGACTTTTTTAATTCTCCTTTCTTTTGTCTTCCCATCACTGTCATATTCACAGCACATTTCAACAATTTTCCGTCTAAATGACTTATATACAAACATTCCTGATATAGCTACCTGGTCAATACTCTTACCCTCCAAAAATGTCACATCTAACCACAACAATATCTCCCCTTTCCCCCTCACCCATCTCACCCTTTCGACAACTTATTTCACACTCTTACCCACCCGCCCCGACCACTTTCAAATTACCTTCATTTCTTCAACTCTTTTTCTAAAACTACACAGAGAGTCCCCCTTCCCTCCTATTTTCCCAGCCTCTCAAAATACATGCTACACCTAACCACGACTAAAACCTCAGCAGCCCACCCGTCTTCTTTCCCCTCACACTAAGAAACACCCACTAAAACTCCCAACTCTCACCTTTTTCACTCATAGCCATCCACATTCATTTCGTTCTATGCCACTGGTCCTGCGCTCCCAGTAGCCACGGCTACTACTTTTTTCTCATCAACCCATCATGTCTACCTAATATTTTGATGTATTGCATGACATTTTTCTTAAAATTATCAGCCTGAGGAAATCTTACAAATAAAGACGTAACGTTGATGAATATATATGAAAAAGAAACATATTTTGGTTTATCCCTTTTCATTACCCATTACATCGGATTACTCTCATCTTTCCTCTCTCATATATATATATATATATATATATATATATATATATATATATATATATATATATACAGAAATACCTATGCGTGTATGTGTATTCATGATTATATGTATATCTGCTTCTGGGTACATTTTACACAACATCCTTATAAGTATTTTTAATGTGGTACATTACACTTTTCTTTGAAAAATAAATAACATTATTTTGTGAAGTGTAGTTGGCTTAATGCGAATGATTCTAAAAAAGAACTGTTCCTATGACAACTGTGTTTCCTTAGTCATTTATCGTTAAAAACATATAAAAACCTACTACTACATTACAAGTGTGCCTCACTATTTTTTTCTAATTCACGACCACCAAGGTAGGGTGTACGTTTTGTATCTCCGCAATCGCAGCTACGAGGAGGATGCAATTCTCTTGGCTAGGGGCAGTTTCATACTTTATCGCATTAAAGCTGTATCGTTATGGAACGTTGAATAGTTTAAAAATCAACCTCATACCTAACATTGTTCTAATGGGGATGCACAGAATTAGATATTTTTCTTCAAGTGTGTATTCTGTTAATAATATATTACCACACTTTATTTAGCCATGATATAATAATAGAATTCATGATACAGGGGTAAATAGCAATTATATTGTACCCAGGAGACGATTATTTTCTGCGATGTCTTATTAATCCAATCTGCATTTTAGAATTAAGTATATATTTAATATATCAAGGCAAGGCTTTCAACGTATTATGTATATAAGTGTTTCCAGTTCAGATGTGTTGTTAAATATTTTCTCCACTCAGCTTTGATAAAAAAGTGAGCGTGTATACATTCTAATATATCGAACCCGCTCGATAGTGTGTGTCACCAAGTTTTGTTTCTCTAGCTTGCTAACTATGGACTATTTGGAAATGGCTGCACGACTCTTTGATACTTAATCAATGCTTGGCTTATCAAAATTGTGGCTGATGCGCAGCAGTTTTAGCCACATAATATTAATCTCAGCGTGCGTTAAGAATATATTCTCGTCTAAACCCCTTTTCAGATCTGTATTACTTATCTTGTTGATCATATTCGTAAATTTTTTTTGAAAAACTGTTCTGGCGGCACAATTATGTCAGGTAGCACTTCGAAAGTTATTCGCGATAAAAATATTACTGATCCTGTCAGTTTCAACTTAAAGCTCGCGGGGTAATCGAGTGAAAGTGTCCTCTTACATGTAAGACAAGTACAACCAAGCTTTTCGTGCTTCACTGCATATAACTGATGTTGAAATAAATGGGTCTTAGATTGGAGAAGCCACTTGTTTTAGTTTCCTAAAATTAACTTAGATGCATACGCGAAACAGAAGGTTTCCACCACTATTGTAACTAATGTTGCAAGGGAAACTATTTGGATCATTCGACTGTTTCATAAAGTTGTGACTCTTGATACACTTATATACCTCAATAATTGGCATACGCAATATTGGCCATCCCAGAGTAAAAGTCGAATCCGAGATCCAATGGGGGTGTTGTTTTCTTTTACTTATATTTTATTTCTCGCAGAAGATGTTTCAAGAGTTTCTTTGATCGGCGTCAACGGGGAGGGGCAGGGGCTGAACCCCCCCCCACACTTTTTGACTTGGCCCCTCCACTTTACGGTCATCAATAATGAAGTAATATATGCATTTGTTTAACCGGGCCCCCCACTTTTTAGGAGAGCCCCCCCCCCCCACTTCTATAACTGTCCCGCCGGTCCTGATACATATTCTAGAAGTCCGCGTTAGTAGATTAACATGTCTTACCAATTTTTAGTCTTCGTTTAAATGGGTATAAAATATGTGATAGTAAAATGTAATCCTATATAGTATTTTAGTAAAATGCTTTTTGGTATAGTTGGTTCTAATACGTTCAAATATCGCAAATTAAATAATAATATAAACAAATCTAATCACTTCTACAAAAAAATCAATACATTAATTTCACATCAATTAGCGGAGTTAGTCTCAATGATCGAGTGTCGATCTACGGCATACGGGGTCACTGTATCGGCTCTCGCTGTCTCTAGCAACGCTGGCTAATCATAAGACGAAAAAACACATGTCCGATGTCCGGTGCACGTAGGAACTGGGTAACATTCTTCTCCAGATGGTTTTATGAGTCCGATAATACTAATTAAATTAAAAATAACATTGACTAGAATGGGATATATAAAACACAACACATTTCTTCCATGTCAATTCGCTAAGTGTTAAACACCTGTGTTGCGGTTTCGGGTCTATATGTGTCTAGCCGGCACACACATACCCATATCCCCCCACACACAAACATATATATATATATATATATATATATATATATATATATATGTATACATGTATACATGTATATATATACATATATATGTATATATATATATATATATATATATATATATATATATATATATATAAATACTTTGGTTTTTAGTGTGTATTCAGGCTAAATATTATTTTTCTGTTTTTTTTATGTCTGTGAACATGATGCACCCCTGAACTTATTACCTGAATACTATGTATTTTAGAACATAACTGCTGGGATTTACGGTGTCAAGATTCGTATTATTAGTAAAAGCGAGCCCAAGTGCTTCGTAATTATGCATTTACCTATTACCTGTGAGTGGTTCGCTATTTATTTCACATTAGCATTGAATTAAATTCATGGTTATACAACGAAATGAATCAAGAGTTCGCGAATTTCATTTGTTTCATATGACCAGACACATGTAAAAAAGTTCGATAATAAAATTACTTTATATGTTGTTACTGTTAATTATGCCAAACGAGATTATTTTCAACTGAGACGTGAATAGCTACTGTTAATAAATGGTTATATCCATGGGGCAAATCTTTATTGATGGGTTCTGTAGCGAGATGCTTGCTCTACATTACATTTTCATTTGTGAATGTTTGTAGAGATAGGGAAACAGGGTGCTAGGACATTAACACTGAATAGCCTTTCGAATCGACAAACATTCTTGATTATTGATATATGCTCTGTGGTTGCAAGTTGAGGTTGGTATGCATAAAGTATACAAGGTGTATGATTAAAAGTATATTTTCACACCCCTATATATATGTATATATATATATATATATATATATATATATATATATATATATATATATACATATATATATATATATATATATATATATATATATATATATATATATATTATGAGATGTTGTAAGCTTGCAGCATTGTGTGAAATATGTATATATAGGGGAATTAGTAGGCTGTCACAATACCAGACATGGAAATACGTCGGCATTGAGATGTATGCCAAAAACAAGTATTTTGACCTTTTTTGTAATTAAACTTACTTTAGTACGTAACGCTTCTACACAGTGATATCATGGGTGTGACCGTGCTCAATGATATATTTCGAAAAAATACCTCTTTATCAAATGGTTGGTGTTTCAAATATCGTACACTGCGTGCGGAACGGAATAAGTGTTATGTAGTAATTTCGCAGTACAAATCCATGTACTCCGCAGCACTCGGAAAAAATCCAAATAGATAATTATTATGTTTTAATGTGCTTTCATATGATTTAATCAAATTGATCAAATGGTGATATATCAATAATATCGTATTATTCTTATGTTTTTGCTTATATTGGATGAATGCATTTCTTTCCTTGTTATATTTATTCGAGCGTGATTATGTTCTGATTTCGAAACCAATCTAGAATACATCAAAATGAATTCTTAAAGCTGAGAATGATATGTCACATTACTTTGCAACTGTCATCTTTATCTACTTACTTTAAATTATTTGATACTTTAATTTGATGTTACTAAATGTGTATTATTTAATCCAAAATTTAGTTCGTTAGCGATTTTATATTTTTGTAGTTTTAACAAAAAAGATAACTGAAATAAACTTGCTGGGAGTTGTTTCCCCTATAAAGTGTTCAAATATACAGACATATATATATATATATATATATATATATATATATATATATATAATGATTGCTTCGATTTTGATAATTTTCACATTTTACATGTATTAAAAACAAACGAGCATTCGACGTGCAATCGTTTCCTCCAAGGCATTCGGAAATGTTAGATCGTTCATTATTTGTGGTTATACTTTGACAATACTAAAACGTCACTTTTTATAACATCGCATACAGAGGTTTCCTGAAAAAAACATTATATTTCAGTACAACACTGACATGCCCATTCAGAGCAGCAGGAGGACAGGGCATTCACAATTTGAGAGTATAAACATATATGTTGAATCGAGGGGGTAGACACCTTGTATCAGTGTAAAATATATTAGTGAATATTCTTCACTATAAATGGAATAAAAGAAGCATGGAAGTCTATTAGTAGAGATAAGATATTTCTTTCCAAACATAAACAATGTCAAGATATCATAAAAGGAGATAAAATGAAATAAATGGAGTGATGTAAGATTTGGTATCTATGATGACAATGCTGGGAAATAGAGTAGTAAGATAACCTACATAATAATTATTACTGGTTGATAGTAATCACTAATAATAGACGTTTGAAATAATACACAATGACAGGACGATTTAAGTATACGGTAAGTTCAAAATATTGATGGAGTGAAAAAAATGCTAAATGAGAAAGAGGAAAAGGAGAAAAAGTATAAGCTAGAGTAAATTTAATGTTTATATATATATATATATATATATATATATATATATATATATATACATTTAGAGTGGTTTAAAGGTTGTTAGTGAATACTAAGTTAGTTAATAATGGTTAGTAATAGTTAGTTAATAATAGTTACTTATAAAGTAATATATATAGTTATATAGTTATAAAGTTATATATATAATCATACTATTTAGGGTGGTTTAAAGGTGGTTAGTGAATACTAAGTTAATTAATAATAATTAATAATAGTTAGTTAATAATAGTTAGTCAATAAAAGTGGTTAGAATATATATATATATATATATATATATATATATATATATATATATATAGAGAGAGAGAGAGAGAGAGAGAGAGAGAGAGAGAGATACTTCCTGGACCAAACAAGGCAAATGACATCTCGTTCAAGGTTTAAATCAAAATGGCCAGCTTTTCTCTTTTCAATCCCTTTTAAGTGCGTTTGGATTTACTTGTAATTTTAAGCACTTTGTCCGCACTGCTCCCACGCAAAGAGTTTTTGTTCACGTTCTACAATTCATCGAACTTCTTTTCAACGGAAATTTAACACCCGGAAAATCTGCATATCTTTTTACGGAACTTTTCTTTTCATTCACTGCGTTTTTTTAACCAAAATTCTTTTTAAAATAATTTTCATATTTTTTCAAATATTTGAACTTTAGTTTTTTAAAAGCCAACTTACCCATCTGTATTTCTCCTCTGATTATAAGATCTCGATCTTTGAAAGCCTTGGCTTAAGGAAATAATAATAAACACTAGTTTATTACTGAATACACCTTGCATTGAACAATTGAAATTTGAAATAAATTTGGACAATCGTCGCATATTTATCACTCTTTTTTCTTCTATCTCTACAATTGCTCTATCTCGTATATTGAGCTAATCCTCTTCCCTATAGGTTCCATCTACTAAAAGTTTTACTTTGGTTTATAATTGAACCTATATATATATATATATATATATATATATATATATATATATATATATATATATATATATATTTAGAGTGTGTTAAAGGTGTTTATTAGTTGAAATAACAAGAATATAATGTCTACACGAGAATAAGTCCGAAATTATACTGCAAACATTGCTAAGCGTGAAAATATAATTATACACCTTCGAAGAGCACGTATTATACTAAGGTATATTTAAAACTATAAATAGGTTAGATAGGTGGGTAAAATAAAGTCACGTATATAAATACTGGAGGAGAATAATAGATATTCTTACATTTTTACTTCGAATATATGTATATATATATATATATATATATATATATATATATATATATATATATATATATATATATATATATATATATATATATATACAAACGAATAAAATGTGTGTGGGTACAAGTTATGATTATTATTATAATTATTATTATTATCATTATTATTAGAATTATTATTAGATTTATTATCATTATTATTATAATTATTATTATTATTATTGTGTATTTTTATAGACTGAGGGAGTTTTTTTTACTTTAATATGATGTTTGGGGGGGGGGCAACATTATATAAGTTATGATAATATATACATATATTTTTTAATTTTAAGATCTCGGATGTGGGACGTATTATAACAACATTTTACAGGAAAATCGGTAGCAGAAACATATTTGCATATTGCTAGTCATCCCTCGCTCTAAGAGCAACGATGATATGTGGAAAATGAAATTAGCAGAAACAACCACCTGTACTAAGCAGGTCTATAAGGTGGTAAATTTAAATGGATACCCCAAAACTACCACCAGGCACTTCGAAGACCCTACCAACAAACGAGACGCTTTACACTTATCAGTTGCTTCTAAAAACTGCCTCATAAGTGTGATAAAATCACAACTACATTCAGCAGTGGGTTTCAATATGCAGCTTGCCCATTTGGGTCCGACACTAAGTCAGTAGCTAGCTACACGCAAACACCAAGATAGTCATAAAAGAAAGATAAAAGAAAGAAAGACACACTGTAAAATATAGTTAAGTACATTAAAACAATAACATAATATTCCCAAATCACCATTTTATCACTTAAATTAAATATAAATGAGAAATTACAAATCTATATGTATTAATTTTGATTTTTTCCATTCAATGCAGGCGAAATTGATATTCACTGCGTGATAACTACATAACAATTGTTCTGTTTCGCACGCATTTGACAGGTTTTGAAACACTTATCATTTTTGTTACAATAAGGTTTCCACTTATCGAAACTGAAGGCCACTCGAAGTTAACGGTTAAACAGTTTGACTGGTGGACGGCGGGACACCGTCGCAATTACCGGTATGAGTGTTGTAGTAGGACATGCATTGATTATTTACGGGGACGGTTTTAGAAGAACGTTTTCCATTGGAGTTTAAGACGACCATGTTGTGGTAAGTTTACAAGCAGGCTTGCTGAACTGTGTTCTATAGACGGGCAGTTTTAGGAAAGAAACGTTACCCATGGAAGTTTGGTCTCGTCTGTGGCACACATAGAGAGAAAGGGAAATCATTTACAGTGACACGTGCTGGGCGGGTTCTAGTTATGAGAGGATAGTAGACTTTAGCTCAGCCAAGCACCTGCTATGAAAATTACGGTAGAGAAGTGAGAGAGGGAGTGTAAGAAATAGACGAAGACATCCTTATTAGATTAGAAGTCGTTTTTTAAATATGTCATGGCAGGAAGGGTGCTCTGAGCTGTTCCTCCCAATATGTAGCAGCAGTACTCAACCTGAGGACGTATTCGATTCTTGTACAGGGAGAGGATGACGTCATACGTGATGTATGTTCTGGAGCGGTAGAATGGTCCAAATATTTGGTGTAAGTCTTCCATTTAAAGTCTGAAAAGAAGGCCAGCCACAGGAGCTTGTCAAAGCTGTTGCCTTCTTTGAGGATAGAGCCGTTCATTTCAACTGGGACAAGTTGGGGATCTAAGTGTTGGTGGTGAAATGGCATAAGCTTGGTGTTTGACGCATTAAAGCTAACACACCACCTTTTCCCCTATTGCACCACTTGCTCAAGGTCAGAAATGAAAGCGCAAGAAAGAACTTAATCATTAATGATCTTCGTAGCGTTCTCATAGATGGTTTTGTCATTAATAAAAATGTCGATGAATGATCTTTGGATGTGGCTTAGAATATCATTTATGAAGAACAAGAAAGGATTCAAGACCAGGATATAACACTGAAGCACGCCGGCGTTTATAGTGTGTGCTTCAGACTTCTGTCCATCAACGACTAATTTTATAAATCTATCAGAGAGAAATTATTTGATGGTTTAGAGTCCATTACCAGAGAGTCCTTCGCTTGCAAGCTTGTGGAGTAACACTTTTATGCAAAAACCCCTGTCAAAAGCCTTTGATATGTAAAGAGCTTTTGCTCTATAAATGGCACCCCCCCCCCCTCAATAGATTCACTTATCTTGTGTGATATAACATACGCACACCAGCTCTTAACCTAGCAGGACGAAATTCATATTCCTTGTCGCTGCGTAGGCTGTTTTAGCTAAAGTGATTAGACACTTTATCGTTTATTACTAATTCAAGCAACTTATGCATGCCGCACACAGGACTGATTGGTATGTACTAAGATGACTAGGGCCGGTCAACAGTATGTTTAATATTAAACAGACTTACAACGTTTTCCAATGTTTTGACAATAATTTTTTTTTTTAGTTTTGTAAGAATAGGAGCGCGTTATATTGCAGTTTTTCAATCATTATAATTAATATGTTGTTAGGACTTGGTGCTTTCTGCATCAGGGTGTAAGCTAAGTTCGGCAAAATCCCGGACAGACATGCGGATGTCGTTCACGGGAGTAGAAATTTGCAAAAAGTGAGGCTTTGTAAAACGCTGAGAAAATCACCTCTGCTCCACTGTTGATAGTTGGAATACGTAGTTATTCAGGACCCTGTGTGTAATACACCAGAGATCGTCGGAATCGATCTTCTGCTCAGCCACTCTTAATGTAATAGCTTGGACGCACTTTTCGCTTTTCATAGCCCGTTTTGTAGTAGTTACTAACAGCCCTAAATGCAGTGTTAGTTTCAGGGCATCTAATTTGTTGAAAGTTATTGAAATAGTTGTTTCTGTGAGCCGTTACAGCAGTACATTCGGGGTGTACTACAGTTAGGCGTTTCGCTTTTGTTGGAATTTCTAATAGAGTATAGAGTTCTCAATACCAGAGATTAGTCAATACGTTAAATCGGGTGTGATACAGGACAAACTATTTTTAATCATGGAATGCAGGGATATGTCTTATATGAAGAATATGTTGTTGTCCCAGTCGGCTGTCAGGTATCGACACACTGGTCGATAAATAGGGGATTCAGAGGACTTGTTGCATTTAGCTCTTATCTTAATTGAGACTACTGAGTGATCGGAAGATCCAAGTAGAGACAGGACCGTCGATGAACATAATTCAGGGCAAGTTGTTAAGAAAACATCAAAAACATTATCAACATTTCCCTCAACATTAAGAACGCGGGATGGTTCGTCAACAATCTGTGTTAGATAAGTAAAGGAAAAGTCGTAACACAACTTCCTTTCGTCGTCAGTGTTATTTCAATGAACTAAACTTTCAACATTGTACACATTAAAGGTACCGAAGATATGTATGCTAGCAAAAATATAAACAGACTGGGGCCATGTCGGTTTTGACAGAGATTTGTTCAATGCCATTAACCCTGTCGGAGAGGGGACGATAGAAACAGAATATAAAAGCAGTGTTGTGCGTATGAGCAACACAGAAACACATATAATGCGAATTATTGTCTTCGTAAGAAAATTTTCTTTTCTCAAGGAAAGACATCGCTGTTGTACTCACATATTATATGGCCATGGCGTTCATGACATTCGTACTTAGATATCATATTTGAATATTCTGGAATCATGAAGTCATCAGTTAAAACTGACGAGCAAATACCAGTTTAACACTTGAACAAAAATATATTATAATCTCCGGAAGGTTGGAAAGTAGACGCCTCATGTTGAAATAGGAGACGTGATAGTAGGGATCTATGTTGGGAGTTTGGGTTCTGGGTGTACACTTTTGATTTGTTTGGATACGTTTCATGTTGGAAATGAAAGATTTGAGGGGGAGATCACCAGATGAGTTTAGAGCAGAACAGAGAGAGAGAGAGCGAGAGTAAAATAAATATGCCTTTGAAAACACTGATAGAAAAAGCCGTAGCAGTTCCCACTAATATGGCATCGGGAGGCCACACAATGGGTTGACGATGTAGTTCTACTTAATATATCATTGACCATGGGAACAGACATAATATCACTGTGTATAAGTTTTGACTATTAAAGTAAGTTTAATAAAAATGAATAAATAGAAAAAAACACTTGTTTTATTTCACACTTCTAAACCCCGACATATTTCCATTGCTAGCATTATGACAGCCTTGTAATACGCCTCTCACTTCTACCCCCACGTTCTATATATGTATCTCCCTCGTTAATATATATATATATATATATATATATATATATATATATATATATATATATATATCGGCAGCATTCTGTCATTAATATAAAGTGTATGAAAGGAAACAACCTGCCGATTATACAATTTAATATCATTTACCTTTTAAATTTACTGTATCTACTCATGTTTCATATAATGTTCTCATGCTTATAATTGTCAAAAAATATAGTATCATTAGACGCAAGACAATTCACAAAACTATAATAATTCACTATATGAGAAATAAATATTGATACTTTAAGGTAACTTAGATTTGCCTATTAGACGCTAATATATGGAAAAGGACGACAGTTATGGCAATTAAGAGTCAGAATTGAAAAAAAAATGATAGCTACATGACTTCATTTTACTGTATTTCAATTATAATTGGACAATTACTGTACCATTTCAAGTAGACACTAAAATATATGAAAAGAAAGATGATGAACCCCTAATGGGAACACAGAAAAAACTACACATCGTATTTACTTTTGTTTTCTGTGATTTTAATATTTTGTTACAATATCTCACCTTTAATATATATATATATATATATATATATATATATATATATATATATATATATATATATATATATATAGATACATATCTATATATCTATCTATATCTATATCTCTATATATATATACATATCTCTCTCTCTCTATCTCTCTCTCTCTCTCTCTCTCTCTCTCTCTCTCTCTCTATATATATATATATATATATATATATATATATATATATATATATATATGAACTTACACCCGACAATTGTTTCAGAACTTCTACAGTTTTTCTGCAGGGATATACTGATGAGCACAAATTAGATCCGTCAGTACATAATTATAAATAAAACCAAACAAATTACATTTTAAATTACTCAGACGAGAAACCCCTTTGCGTAAGATGACATCCTGACACCTACCGCTCGATATTTAAGAACGTCGGCCAACGAAAAGTATAGGCAGGACAGGCTCGAAGCTGCACATCTCCCCTTTCCTTATACACATCTAAACACACCCATA
The DNA here is from genome assembly GCA_963556195.1 of Sepiola atlantica. NCBI lineage: Eukaryota > Metazoa > Mollusca > Cephalopoda > Sepiida > Sepiolidae > Sepiola > Sepiola atlantica. The sequence continues at coordinate 52,873,311 of OY744540.1, forward strand.
CATACCGACACTCATACACACACACCCACGATATACATATAGTAACATACATATCATTACAAATTATATTAACATTTACAAAATCTAATTTCTATGAATTGTTAAATATATATTAGGGTTTTATATCTATCAAACTAAACTTTATTTTTTTTAAAGCTATTAATTGCAACCATTATGCACTAAGAAATTAAGTTGATCAAAAGTGAACTATTTTTTTTTAATTCGACTAGTTATTATTCTTATATCGGTTACACTTATACACTACTTATCATTTTATTATTTATAGTAAGTTGCGTTATGTTTTAAGAGGTTTTAATTAGTTATGTCACTTTTATTTCTCATTCATCGCAGTCTTTATAAGCTCATGGATATAGTTTTAATATATTAAAATAATTGTTATTTATTAATTAATTAAACATCTGAAAAAAGTGCCACTATATTTACCTACGCACTAAGTTCATCTAACAATAATATTATGTTGTAATTGATTTGAGAATAAGACAGCAGGTTTTAATATCGACTAGTTATTTTTTATTTAGTCTTTCATGATAAATTACTAAATACTTTATTACTTATAATGATTTAAGGGAATGTAATTCTTAATTTTATTTTATTTTTAGTTAAATATATTCTATCACTTAAGAGATCTACAATTGTGTGTCCTTCTATACTAACTTAATATAGCATACGTTTACTTGGTACTAATATAAATTCGTTTATTCTATCATCATGTTAACCTTTCAAATATTTCCTCTTTCAATATAAAGTCTAACCGTTGTAACTTATACATTTATAGATCTCCTGGTTACTAATATTTATCTCATAACCCAGGGTTATACATATTTGATCAGTTACACAACTTATTATGTATTATAATAGCCTACTTACATAATCTGAAGACTATATATTTAATACTATCATAACTATTTATACATACCCAACATTCTAATACAAAGTGGGTTTTATTAACTTATTTTTATTTTTATAATAATAAAAATAATATATTATTTTTAAACATTACATATTTAAGATGTGTACATCAGGTTATCCTATAAACTAGTTAGTTGCTCAAACCATACCTACAATTGTTAATTAGAGTACATTAATTACGTGATACTTTACCGTTCGTAATAAGTTAATGAGTTAAGAGATTGTAATTTTTATTTTTTAAAGTTATGTTTACATCGTTCTCACAATACTTACGTTAGATGAACCTTATGAAGTGCCTGCAATTGTAATCAACCTCGCTCCTCTGGTGTAATGAAGCATTCTTATTAAGAAACTAAATGATAGCCAGATTTTCATTTAAACACAAAAACAAGGTAAGGTTGTTTAGTGCAGGTATTTGGTGGCTTTCTTAAAATACAGTATTTCACCCCGGCTACTATGCCATTTCTTTTTAGGGATAACATATATCTGGATAATGAAGTGGCCTTTCTATCATTATCTATGGTATTTTATGAGTATTTATGGTTTCTGCACATGTCATTAAATTCAGTACTAGTAACTCCTATGTAGAATCTTTTTGAATTAAAATCATTATCTGGGGAAACAGTGCTTTAATATACTACATTTTTCATTAAGCATTTTTCTTGTAAAGGGCTCTCACTTTTATTTCTACGATTCCATTAATTATCCTGTATGTTACTAACGTTTTTCGTATCATTTTCCTTCAGTATATTTGTATTGTGACCTTTGATGATTTTTTCTTAATTTTTAGTGTAACTATAACTAAATATTATTGTGTTTTTGTTAGATATTTTATGCAGTGGGTTATTATTGAAGAGCTACTTATTTAACAAGTTAAGAAACAACCAAATTTAGATTAAACTAGAAAGTAAAACGGGAGTGTATACGCAATGATTTTTCGTTGGATTATTTATTCTACTCTTATTTGTATTACTAATTACTTGATATTCGATAGTCGTGTTAGTATAACCACTATTCTTAAGATCTTTATTGTAAGCACTACTATTGCTATTGCAATGTTCTTCATTTGAATAAGTATTGCTAGTTCTATGTCCTTTGGCCAACTGCATGCGTTTAATCACGCTTAGTGGATAGTTTTATTTTAAATTTACGTATATTGGATCACAGTTATCATTCATATATGGTATGCATACGCCTTGTTAAAGAGTAAAGGTTACATCTAAAATGTTTGTTATTGATATATATTCAGTTATTTCAACGTTGAGTCCTAACTCTTTTATAGTTCTGAAAATAAGTTTCTTCGTCATTTCACATTTAGGGTCACTACTATTTTAAATAACTTTAAAACTATCGTTCATATATAATCCTATATCTCTTACACTAAACATACTTGTCACAGTAAGTCTGTATGATATAAATTATTCAACCAGATCATACATTTCAGCGGAATCCAATATCCCATTGCAACACCTAAGCAATATGTAGAGTCTTACTTATCGATTGCCCCCATTTCTTAACGGATACAGTTCTCCGGTAATTGTATATCATGCTCTTTTTTAACTAGTAATATCGACGTACTCGCAAAGTCTGATATATATATATATATATATATATATATATATATATATGTATGTATATATATATATATATATATATATATATATATATATATATATATATATATATATATATATATATATAGTTGATACGAATATAAAAAAAACATACACCCCTATTATTACGGTACTTTTCATGAAAACAAACGTTATGGTGATTTTGAACTGCATTATCAAATTGTTTTCAAATTCTAATGAGTCGCCGATTATTTTAATGAACAGTGCCAACGTTTTAAACAAGAATAATAGGCCAGCATATCTCAATGAACCCATGGAACAACGTCTCTGAAGTATCTAACCTATGTTTTTAAGAAAATATTTGTATTATTTCCAGCGTGTTTTTGCAATCGAGCACTTTATTAATGTTAACACCATACACCGAAGAACCATACACCCCCACACACACACATATATATATATATATATATATATATATATATATATATATATATATATATATATACATATATATATATAATTATTTTTATTTACACAGACGTACAAAATCAGGGATAATTAGAATCCGATCTTAACCCTAGATCATATTTGGGAAGAAGGAAATGGAGAAAGAAAAAAAAAGAAATAGAAATGACATTTAAATTTCAAAGTTTAGGGAGTCACGTTGTTGGGACCGTTAAAAAATCAAAATATTATGATATTAAAGTCCAAAACCAAAACCAAAATACAAAAAAACGAACAATAATAAAAAATATTAACATAAAATATGAAATATAAAATAAAGTAGAAAAGAAAAGGTAGTATTTAAAAGGATAGATAGATAGATAGAAATAAAGAAAAAAGTAAGTTTGCGGTCCAGACGGAGAGTAAGGGAGGGAGGTACATACAACAGAATGTGTCAATAAACTCGAAAAGATTTTTCATCGACCTAAAACGACACCAATTAGAAATCAGCAGCAATCAGTGGCATTGCGTTTGTATTATAATAGTAGAGGTTGTTATGGTAATAATTGGTATACTAGTGGACATAAGTATTAGTTATAGTAGAATTAAAAAAACTTAATTAAAATAATGGCAATACTACTAACAATAAAATATACATATATACATGCATACACATGCATATATACACATACACACACACATATATATATATATATATATATATATATATATATATATATACACACAAGCAAACACACACAAATATACATATATATGCACCTATAAACATACACACACACACACACACACACATATATATATATATATATATATATATATATATATATATATATATATATATATATATATATATATATACACATTTCCATGACACTGGTGATAATTGTTTTATTGGCAATAGTTCGTAATGGACTCTAATTAAATATATTTAGTATAGTGCAGGATATTGTATAAAAAGATAGTTATGTTGTAAAATTACCATTAGTGGATAGGTAAAGCTCCTATTTTTATGAAGTGATATTAGCTTCAGGGGTTATATATGAATTCCTAAGAAGGTGTGATCTATTGTGCCTATAGTTAATTTAGGTGTCTTGTTTTTTGTTTAGGAGTTTGCCTACATCACTAAATTAAATTATTTCAAGTTTTTCGGTTCAGCAAAGGTAACATGGTGAGTTCAGAGAAAAACAGGTACTGATTATTCTGATGGTAATTAAAATTACTGTTGGTGATTTATTATTCTGGATTAATTCCCAATAATATACAGAGAGTGAGGTTCTTTTTGTGGTAAGCATTAATGAACATTTATTTATGAACATTTATAGCCGGTATATCCTTCTTTGAAAGTAATTCCAGCCATAACTATACAGTATTTTTTAAGGGTTGCATTTTCTTACGTGGAAATTGTAGCTTGGTATATTGTTTGTGTTATTTGGCAGTTTTGTTGTAAGGTGTTTTCTGTTTTGTTTGTGCAGTTACACGGTTTGGTTTTTGTTGTGTTTCTTTCAGTAGTTGTATTGTCATTTAGAATTTTATTGTGTGTTTTTAATTATTTTTTCAAAATTTTACCCCCATCTATAGCTTAATTTGAGGGTGGTTTTATTAAAAAGTTTATGTAGTATATTATTAAGAGGAAAAAGAAGGTTGATTAAATAGCAGAATAATTTACCGATTTTGGTTTTAACCATCTTATTAAATTGAGGTGTGAACCAGATAATTTTTCTGCTTCTATTTTTAGTGTTTTCTGTTAGGAGATGTAGGTTCAGTGAATTTAATTTGTGTGTTTTTATATCCACTATCTTTTAGCAAGTTATTGTAAATACTCTTATGGTTGTTAAAAAATGCTTCATTAGAGGAGTTATTACTGATTTTTTTTTCAATTGCTCTGGGATATGTTTGATTATGGTTTTTTGGGTTGTTAGAGAGTGGGTGGACATATATTAGATTGATATTATCTTTAGTATACGGTTCATACGTTTCTTTATTAAAGTTGAATGCTACATCTAAGAAGTTAAGTAGTTTAATATGAGATGTTATTTAAACTTAAAGATTTACTCTTTTCATTTCTCTAAGGTTACTTTTTGTTGTTCTTTCACATTTTTGTCCATTTGAGTTTTTAACTACAAACAGTCCGTCGCCCCTATATAAGTCTATGTATTATATGCTAATGTAGTTTGTAAGGTTGTATTATATGTAAGGCCAACTAGATCAGTGACTTCTGCTATGTCCAGGGCACCCATAGATACATTACATTGATTGCTTTTTGTCCATTGTCCTTGTTTGTAAAGTAATACTCTATTTCTACATCTTATAATGATGTTGATTTCCTCTACGGAAATATCAGATAGAATAGTGGTAAAATCAATAACGTTTTCAAAAAGTTCTTTAGATATGGATCGGTAATAATTAATGATGTAAAACTGGATGAACGAGCAATTGACTTCATTTACTATCTAACAAAACGAATTAATGGTTTCTGTTGTGTGTACCCATGTATTTAGTTTATAAAATGTTTTTATTTGTTTATTTACTCTTTCTAATATATTTTTACTGAGTTTCCCTACTTTTTGTCTTGTGGGATTAATAAATCTAGTTGTTGGTTTAGTTTGAACGTCAGGTTTATGGTCTTTGAGAAGGATATGTGCTTCTTTTTCTCTTAATTTACCTACTCTATCGCTAATCATAAATTTATCGATAATTACTTTACTGTCAATGTTGATATTATTAACTAAGTTTACGTTAGATTTTTTGTAATGTTTTGTGATGTTATTGTCAAGTAATTTATAGTATTCTTGTGTAGTTAGTTAATAAAATGTTGGGTTTTATGAGCTTTAGCGAGTATATATTCTGAACAATTAATTTCATTAACTATTCAGTTAAGTTTTTTCTGAAATGGATTGTTTGTGATGGAATGTGATGTTCCTAACTATATTATTTAAATCCATTTCGAATCCATAAAGCTGTTCAACACGGGGGGTTGGTTTTTTTTTAAATCCGTAGTAATCCCTAGATTAATTGCATGTAGATATCTGTAGGAAAAAGCTTGCTTTCCATGTCATCCTTCTGAGAAGTTCTTCCATTTTCATGATGATTATGAGAAGGTAGTTCCGTTTTCTGGTAGTCGGAATGTTTTTTAGGAAGGTATTAAAATTGTTTTTTTCATGTATGCGAATTAACAATCCACAGTATATAGAGTGCTCAGCAGTAATGGAGCCAATATATATATATATATATATATATATATATATATATATATATATATATATATATATATATATGCCTATATATATATATATTATGTTATATATATATATGTATATATATATATATATATATATATATATATGCATGGACACATTGTTGAATATAAAGATTATTCGTCTGTTTAATAATACCTATCTTATTTTGTATATTTTCTTGATGGTCTTCGTTGTGTTAAAATAGAAAAAAATAATCTATTTCTGATAGGTGTCACTAAGGTTTCGATTCTTCGTCGAATCATCCTCACGTATCTTAAGCAAATTTACAAAAAATGATTGAGTAAGAAAGATATGTTTTTAAATACGCCAGAGAAACGCGCAGAGAATGATGTTTGCATTGTTCCAGGAAAGTCGTTGACGATGTAAATGACCACCCACTAGAAAAAATGAATCAGATTACATACATAGGGAGATTCTTACCATCTACTCCTACACGTCAGAATGATTACGAAAAGCAGAACCAAGGCAGCCTATTCCGCGTTTGGTCGATTACCTTCCGTGTATTCAACAACAAAACCCTGGCGATACCCACTAAACTCATTTGCCAGCTTTAAGCCCACCAATATCCATCACCCCTTCCGCCTGGCAGGCAACGTGCACACAATGGTAACATACAGGCTCCCCAAGAAAAATACTCTATGACGAGCTTGCTTACGGGACCAGACAACTAGTAGCACCGAAACTTGGCTATCAAGACCGGCTGAAGTGCACCCTAACCAACATAGCCGCGTCCTAATATAGGCACTCTGCCAGGGAAAGAAACACGTGGAGAAAAAACAAAACGTCAAGGCATGGTTGAATTTCAGAAGAGGGTTAGAAAAAAATGAATAGGTAAGGCGAAGGAGAAAATGAGAGTGGCATAGGAAACTCGTCCACCCCCACCCTTCTCTGTAAACCCTGTCCACAGATGTTCAACCATAGGCTAGACCTTCAAAGTCACATTACTCATGAGCATAAATGAAAAGAATAAAAAACAGAAAACATAACCTGATACTCCAACACGAGTGGGAACTGACGATGTATATATATATATATATATATATATATATATATATATGTGTGTGTGCGTAGTAATGCTCTGTTTTTAGTCTCAGGTAAAGTACCACATTGTTTAATTAAAGGTGTGAGAGTATATATTTTGCTTTATAAAACACGATGCATTGCTTTCATCGTTCATCGATACATTCTGTTTTTCGAAATCTACAGAAATGTTGCCCGCTGATGTAAACATACTAACTGAATCCATTAACTTGGTATATTTCAGACCAACGGACTGAGTCTTAAATGCGTTAATTGAAACGAAGATATCAATGGACTCGCAAACATAGGTATAGTTTTTTTAGAACCACACCCCCACCCACCCCCACATACACACACATATATATATATATATATATATATATATATATATATATATATATATATATATATATATATATATATATATATATATATTACTATTTCATGTATTCACATACAATTTTATAGGGAGATATACTTTTTTATGAATAAATTTTCAGTGTGATACGTAAGTAAAGCTACGTAGTACGTAATGTAAATATATTTATGTCAATGAAGCTATACAGAAGCTCCCGCGTTTCCTCCTTGTGGGAATTCCAAAGCTCCTCTGTGTAGCTTAATTGCCATAAATATATTTTCATAACTTACTATATATATATATGTATATATATATATATATATATATATATATATATATATATATATATATATATATATATGTATATGCTGCATATGCAATAACAGCGTAAAAGGTATTGATATTTATGTACGTGATCCGTTATTCTTTCATACACCATCGAAGTGGGTACCCAACACCTAAGTATTCCAATAAATCTCCCGCTATTACTAGCAAGCACTTTTTTATTTTTGTTAAAATACCATTTTGACAGTTTGTAAAATGAATCCGCATGATTAACAACCTACTCAGCGTCAGTGTGCATGATTATTTTCCGATAAGCGAAACATCATAGTCGTCAAGTCTAATATGTTTGTCTGCCTCATTTGTCTTTGTCAGTGTATATAGCCTTGGTGATTACTTAGCCATCGAGATTCAATAAAAAGGTCGGATTTATGTTTTATTAAAACGAAAAACATTGTTATAGATATCAATCTATGGCTGTAAAAGAAAAAAATATGAAATATATTAAACCTCATGAAAGTAACTGGAAAACAAAAATCTAAAAACCAAATTATTTATGTGTCTCTAATCTTTAGGAGCGATCGTGTTTACGGCATATTAAATAGCACACATATAAAGTACAACTGGCATCCTTATGTCGCTTCACCCGTCTACACATGTCTCCGATTATGTTGCTATGGATTCCTTAAACGTTTTTCTAATTTTAATTGTCGGAATTCAAGTTTTATTTTAACTATGCGTAAATGCATCTTCCATATGAGATCACAAGTATATTTCTCAAACTCTATATATCTAACGTAAATGCAACCACTATATTTTAGGTCTCAATTTGAATACCGAATACTAACACTAACACATCTATATGGATTTTAGGTATTATGTTATTTATTAACTATATATTAAAATAAAAGTAATATAGATGTTCTGTTTCACAACTGTATCGTGAAACTAGAGATGAAATTGTGTCAAGCATATATTACAACTATATCTGTTAGTTAGAGTACGAAGTGTCATCTATAATATATCGGGGCAAGTGGCATTGTGATTATTTACGTATACCGTATCACGTTTTGAAGCATTTTCTATTCTCTTTTGCGAAGTGCTTTATGTGTACATATTCGAAACGATATCTTACTGTATTCCATGAAAATGCCAGTATACTGAAATCATATGCCCTTAATAGGGTTAAGATGAACATCATATACACTAAACACTAAATTTACAAAAGCAAGGAAATCCCCAAATTTTTACACTTTTATTGTCATTAAGGGTATGCGAGCACAACAGGGCTATGCATTTTACTGCTGAATACGTACCTATCGCCGCCCCGGTGCGAATGGTGAATTGATACCAATCGCCACTCCGGTGTGAATGCTAAATACTACCCTTCGCCACCCCGGTGTGTGTGCTATATACGTATCTATCGCCGCCGCGGTGCGCGTGTAATATACGTACCGATCGCCGCCCCGAAACGCATGCTCAATACATACCTATCACTGCCCCAGTGCGCATGCTATATGCGTACTTATTGTCGCCCGTGTGCACATGCTGTATACGTACCTATCGCCACCCCTGAATGCGAAATACGTACCTATTGCTGCACCGGTGTGCATACTATATAAGTACCTATGGACCCCAGTGCGAATACTAAATATGTACATATTGCTGCCCGGTGCGAATGCTAAATACGTACCTATTGCCGCCCCGGTGCAAATGCTAAATACGTACCTATCGCCACCCGGTGCGCGTTCTATATACGTACCTGTCGCAACCCCGGTGCGAATGCTAAATACGTACCTATCGCCTCCCCGGTGCGCGGGCTATATACGTACCGATCGCAACCCCAGAACGCGTGCTGTATACGTACTTATTGCCACCCCTGTGCACACACTATATATATACCTATCGCCGGCCCGGTGCGCATACTATATTCGTACCTATCGTGGCTCTGGTGCGCATACTACATACTTACCTATATCTGCAAGAGTGCACATACTATATATGTACCTATCTCTAGCACAGTTCGCATACCTAAGAACTCATATTAATGTGCACCTTCCGTGTCAGAAAAAAATTAGTGTTCATTCATGTAGTGTCACTATCATAAATGGAAATATTTTAAAGTTAAAAAAAGAAAAAAAGAAATTGTTTTGGCCACCCCCTAATTTGTTTTTTTGTATCCTCATCCATACATAGAAATATGTTTAATTAAAAAGAAAAACAAAAATGTTGACCCCAAAATAAATTTGTTACCTTCCCCCCATACATAGAAATATTTTGAGTTTAAAAAAGAAAAAAAAGTTTACCCCACCCACCCCAAATTATTTTTTCATCCTCTCCCATACATATAAATATTTTTAATTAAAAAAAATAAAAAATGCAAAATAAAAAATAATATTTTTTTGAAATAAAATAAATTTAACCTACCCCATATATAGAAATATTTTCAATTTAAAAAAGAAAAAAAAATTTACCCCCCACCCCAAAAAAATTTGTTTCATCCTCCCCCATACATATAAATATTAGAAGCACCCCTGGTCCCTATACTGCAGAAGCACCCATGGCCCCTATTCTGTAGAAGCTTCCGGGTCCTATATTGTAGAAACACCCCCGGTGGCAGGTCCTATACTGTAGAAATACCCTTGGCCCCTATACTGCATAGACACCCATGGTCCCTATTCTGCACAAGCCTCCGGGGTCTATATTGTAGAAGCACCAGAAGCACCCCCTTACTGATCACCCCTCCTTTTCATTTGCAAAGTAGCTCTATCTAAGACATTGATCACTTTTCTCCCGGACAACGCCCAGTACTTCGTAAATTAAGGAGGCACCCAAAGCACTAATAATATCACTCTTACTGATTCCTCCTCCTTTTCATCTGCACAATATTCCGAAAAGAATTTATATGCTGTTAAAATATTATACAAATTTATCGCTACAGTAGCTCTATCTAGCATATTGAGCACTATTCTCCCTGACAACGCTAAGTACTTCAAAAATTAAGGAGGCATCCAGAGCACTACTAAAATCACTCTTACTTATTCCCCTTCTGTTCATCTGCAAAATATTCCGAATAGAAGTGTAAATCGTGTTAAAATATCATACAAATCTATGACTACAGCAGTTCTATCTAGGATATTGAACACTTTTCTCCCGGACTACGCCGAGTACTTAAAAAATCAAGGAAGCATCCAGAGCACTACTAAACTCAATCTTACTAATTCCCCCTCATATCTATGTGCACAATAGTCTGAAGAGAAACGTAGATGGCGTTAAAATATTATACAAACTTATCACTACAGTAGCTCTATCTAGGATATTGAGCACTTTTCTGCCGGACAACGCCGAGTACTTAGGAAATAAAGGACGCATCCCGAGCACTACTAAAATAACTCTAACTTATTTCCCTTCATTTCCATGTGCACTGAAGTGAAACGTAGATAGTGTTAAAATATTATACAAAATTATCACTATAGTAGCTCTATCTAGGATATTGAGCACTTTTCTCCTGGACAACGCCGAGTACTTAGAAAATCAAGGAGGAATTAAGAGCACTACTAAAATCGTTGCCTTCCTATAATGTTATTGATACATCCGAACTGAAGTTATGGTATGACTGATGCAACCGGACAGAATTTAGGGCAAGATCGGGTACATCCGGCAAGGGATTATGGGACGTATTCAGTGACTCAGCATGTTTATCAGATTACTACATAAATACGTTAGATAATAAGGTGTTTTGGAATTTTCTGGAAAACTAGGATATATGGTAAACTGAAATTAAAATGCCATCAACTAGACCCTAGTACCTCTATGTCTGCCAAAATTCAGCTGAATCCATCAAATAGTTTATGAGATACAGGGTGGCACACACGTACGTACGTACACACGGATAACACACAATCACTCCTGACCTTTCTGGATCTCTGGGTTGCCTTGACTAATGCTGCTGAAATTCGACACACCTATAGAACCTATCGAATGAAAATTTTGTGCAAAGTTTTAAATAATTTGGTTTATTGGTTTTTGAGTTATGACTGATAAAAAAAATGAGATTTCTAGCATACGTCGTTTTTGAAGTCTATTAATGGGTAGAGCGCTATCGCGCCTCCCTTGATTTACGATCATAAGTATACGAGATAATGTATCATATATACATTAATGTATTAAACCCTATAATACATTATAAAATATTTCAATATTTATGCATTAAACAATATAATACATTATAAAATAGTCCAATATTCGTTCCGATTGGTTATTTGCTAATCTCATTTTCTATTGATGTTATTTTATCATAAAAAATATTATATTTGCTATAAATGAGTTTTGTAAATTATAGGCGTTTTGAAAATTACATTAGTATTTCTCTTTTTCAACACTGATCAGGATGGGTGTAATGTATTACATCTATAATAATAGTAATATTTTGTAAACTTTACTTTTCATGGAAAGCGCTCGAAATAAAGCATAACTCATGTTGATGTAAGAAGCTAACAAGAACAAATATGATTATCGCGAAGACAGGAGATGCCAATTGACATTGGTCTGGGAAATACCAAGATTATAGGTAGGAGGAAAACATTCAGCAGATAGAGTGTCCCACAAGCACGCGGTTTTTGGAAATAATCTACTGGAATAGGAAGCTGTATTACAATGAGGTAAACAAACAACCAAATGATTGAGACCACTAGATCAACGACTCTAACGAGCTGGAACAAAAAAAAGCAGAGAATAGATCACATAATCCCGAAGAACACATGCCATAATAGTATTCATGAAAATGACTGAGACTAGAAACACCACGGCTGTGAGAGAGGAGGTGTAGCGAATAGAAAAGGATAAGACCACCCAAATTACAGATACGTTTCTGCACCTTATAAAGAACCCTCAAAATGGGCAAAGAGTCACCGACTCAAATATGGCAACAGTACTCTATACATATTCTGATTGTAGATTTGTAGAGATAAATAATTGGCTACACCCTGAGAAAGTGTTTGAAGCGATAGAGAGTACCGACTTCACGAGAATCAGAAAGAGCAATGGATCTAATGTATGCCCTCCAAGAAAGATTTGATGAGAAAGAAAGGGCAGTTAGTTTAAAAGTCGATTTTTTCTAAAGAACAGAGCCATCCATGAGAATCTCACGAAGAAAAGGGGAACACCTACGATTGAAAGACACGAACTGAGTCTTAACTGGATTAAATGAAACAAGCAATTTCATACCCCACTCCACAGCTGAAACCAGGTAAACTTCTAGATCAGCTGCATATTTCGACTGATCCAGATGAGATGGGCGGGAAGCAACAGCAGAATAAAGAGTGGTATCATGAGCATATATGTTAATTTTCTGAACAATATTCTGGAATATCATTTATATAGATACAAAAACAGTGTTAGGCCAAGAATAGACACCTCAGGGCCACCAGCTATGATAGGAAAAGAGAAAGAAGATACACCGTCAAAAGTTACTCGCAAGCTTCGATAGCCAAAAGAAGAGCTTATAATGTCAAGAACCTCATCACCAATATTATAACCTTGAAGTTTGTGTAGGAGACCAGAATGCCATACTCTGTCTAACACCTTCGAAATAGACCGCGCAATGGCTCTACCCTGTTCTGAATTATCCGTAAACTGAAAGATCCGCTTAGTTACAACGTTAAAAGATCAGCAGCTTAACGAAAACAACGACAGCCATACTGAACACTATAAAAGATGACTACATTTTTCAGAAAATGAGCAAGCTGACCGTTTACCAACCTTTCAAAAATGTGCTTATAACAGAGAAGATACTAATCGGACAGTACTTAGTATGGTCAGACCGATCACAAGCATTTATAGTTATTGAATAATTTATTGAGGATATAAGAAAGTTCATGAGCACAACGCTCGAGAACAACAACAGGGAGAGTAAACACTATAGAGAGTTTAAATAACATTAAAAATTGTTTTTCTAGATGATTAATAAGCATTGCAATCAAACTACAAATGTTAAATATAAATTAATAGATTGGGTACTAGTAAAATACTAATTGACATAATATTTGATGCAAGTAATTAAAATGATTCGTGCATTAAAAAGTGCTCCTATGCCATAGAGAGTGAGCCTATAAATAGCCAATAATATATTCTGGTGGAAAGAAATTTCCAATGTTTAATACACATATCAGAACAATATTACTGATACATTTGCTGTGTACATATACTGTAAGTACATGATCTTTGTATGAGTAATAATTTTATATAATATTTCTGACATAATAAATACATTTAGTATCACCTAGATGTGAAAATAAATTCATAATATTATGGATTAGTGATTATTATTGAGTCTCTTGGAAGTTAAATGGAATGTTTCTTAAAAAAATATGTAGCAGAAATGGTCTATGTAAATAAAATGACTATTTGTATATACTGGAAAACTGTAAACCTTATATGAATAGACATATGCTTAAGGTTTCTAGGTTCTAAAATCTTTTGAGTGGATTTTGCTGGAATTGATGTTGTTACCTACTAATCCTGCCTAGATCGCGGCAGTACGCGTTTCGTATACTCGTCGGGTAGAGGGTTGGTCGTGTTGTCCACTGAGTGGTCGTCTAATGGCTGAATTATTTCTTATCTGTCGTCGTCTGTTGTCTGCAATAAAAGCCATGTTCTGCACTCCGAAGACAAACTCTTCTTTTGAATTTTTTGTGCGTTGTCATTTCATCTGAGGGAAATTCACCACGCCGAGAGAGATGGTAGAGAGCAAAACCTACGTTATCGTAGTTAGTTATTCATGTTTTCTTAACAATTCATAGAGAGGGGTGAAGGATTCTCGCGTTTGTCTTCCCTGAAGGGAAATATTCCGTATCTTTACATTGTGAATTGCACGTCCTCTCAGTTTTCTTTCCGAAACAGACTGACTAAAAAGTCGCTTCTCACGAGATAGAGTGACGTCACAGATCCCTTTGTTTCCCTCGCAAGATCCGCGAAGTCACAGAGCCTCTCGCAGGTGTAGACTGACCCCTGATATGGGTCTCGTCACCGGCAACCTTGCAAGTATAATGTAGTGGGATTTTCTAATTATTTGAATGTGTGATGTCTTTACTATTTAATATTGGGTGCAGCCCCGTGGTCTGGTTGCAAAAGACATCTGGTGCCGCACTGATTATCGTATTTAATATAGATCATCACAAAAAATCAGTAACAGTTCGATCTGATTCAGCTGTGAGCATTTCAAATGTGGCATGTGTATCTGACCTTGTCCAATATTTCAATATAAAAATAAAATATATTCTAGCAAATATAGTTAAACTAATTTTTCTGTAATATGTGTAGGTGTATTAAAGAAAACTAATGTGATTGTCTGATAGTATGACCCGATATATTAATGTATAAATCAGAAACCCTGCTAATGCTGCAATTTGAAAAGCAGTCACTCACTCGGTGAAGCAAGACCAACGTGGTTTATTGATAGTTTGTTTACTTATAGAGATGATCCGTTCCAATATATTTTTCATAACTCTTCCTACATGAACTAGATGAGCAGATGAAACTAATGATGGGTTTGCGTCGACATTTTGTATGCGACTTATAGCGTAAATATATGAATACTCGTGTTATAGAAAACACTGTGTTTATGGTTGTCAGTATTTTAAAATAATGTCTTAACTTATTGATCAATATAATTTAGAATGTGCACATGTTTTTAAATTATTATTTAACTCAATATATAGGATGTATTTATATGCTTATATGTAATGGTGTAAAACGTGTAATCATTATTGTAGGAAGTTTTCACTATCTCTGATGCTCTTTTACACCATATTGGGTATTTTCTAATTTAGTATATATATATATATATATATATATATATATATATATATATATATATATATATATATATATATATATATATATATATGTTTTGAATTAAATTGAAGATACTCACATATACGATATCTGTCTAAAGAGTATCCCACTTTAAGGCTAAAACAATGTTTTAATTACCTGATGGGTTTTGAAATTAGGACTCTTGTGCTTGCACACACTAAGGCCACCATGTCATCTCCGCCGTCTCGTTCTCCATTATCTCTTCTCTAGTTTCAAAACAGGAACTTTTCAGTGTCCTCATAAATTTCTGAAACAACTATAAGTCGCAAGGATCCATGTCTGGAGAGTAGGGAGGTTGGCGAACAACTTGAATTGCATAGTTTGCCAATAAATGTTGGATCAATTTGGCTGAATCTGCGGGGGCGTTGTCGTGATGCAGTTGCCGTCAACATGTCTGTGTTATTGCGCTGAACGTCGTCACGGAGACGCCGGCGAACATCTTGATAGTACTCTTTTGTTACTGTTTGTCCTTCCGGCGCGTATTCGTGATGCATAATTGCACGGATATCAAACAAGACAGTAACCATCTCATTGATGTTGCTTTTGTTATATTTAGTTGCGTAGCTATTTTATTAAATCAATTACGGGGAAAAGATTTGAAAAAAATGAAAGTAACTACTTGTGTTATGTACGCGCCAACCATAAACGTATGTTCTCTTCTGAGTAAACGTACACAAACATTAAACGTTATTACGGTAAATAGCAAATAATTACAAAAACAATTTCATACCCAAGACTAAAAAAAACGAATGAGAAACGGTATTTTTTTTCGGAATAGAGTGTTTATAAAATAATCAGCAATTGTATCAAAATCGGTAATACTGTTGGCACCGTCTAATCACTAGTTAAAATGAAGTGAATATACACTGTTGATCTAAGAATACGTGAATGATAAAAATTATAGAAATTAGTGTCTTATACACGTAGTAAAAAAATCTGCCTAGCCTGAAAATTATGAGAATGATGTCAAAATGTAGGTTAAATATAAGTAGTAAGGATGATGTAAACAAAGTCTTATTAAAAATAAGTAATATCATATGAAATTAAAATGCACTGTTAAGGGCTTGAATTAAACAAATGTATATGTGGGGGGGGGTTACGTACGCCAACTCTTTGAACTATGATTACAATTTAAAATATAATTAAATGTTAAAAAGGGGGAAACCCATTATATCATATTATATCAGGTATTTTTTTAGAGCGCAAATAATTTATATTGCATATTTTATTAATTTGTTACAATTTATTAATGCTACACAAACCGCTTACACTTACAGTAAGTTTAGCCGGTTGGAGATTTGACTTGAAAATTAAATTTGATTTCAACATTTCAAGATAGTGATTAAAGGAAGATTGTTTTATCGTGTTTGAAATCGGTTTCAAAATTGGCACAAAGTAAAGTCATGAAGCTGGTAAGACCAATAAATGAAAAATAGAGATATGTGATAGTTTCTCACTAATGATAACATCAAAAATATAAATTTAATTAGTCAAATGAGATTGTAATACAATTTATATCATTATAACATATATAATAGTAAAGCTAAATTAACATATTTTATTTGTTGTTAAATCCTACAAAATTTTTATTGAAATTGCGGGTAGTAAGTTGTATATTTAGTATGAGCTCAACCAACTTATATTATATTAGATTAATCTAAAACGACCTTATGGGTTCCGATGAATCAAAACTGGAGTGACACTGTATGGTAATAATAAAATAACGAGGTTAATGTGGATGAAGTTAAGGAATTAGTAAAACAAGTTCGGATGGTTATGTGAGATCAAAGTTATAGTATTTGATAGATTAAGAACGGGAAAATCATGTAAGTGATATTACAAAATATAATTTGAAGATTTGTAATTTTCATATAACGAAAATGACATGAGTAATTTATAATTCAGTATGAACAAATATATTTTGTATCGTATTATATGTAAAGTTAGAAGCAACAAAAGTGTATCGACATTTACAAAAGAGGTTATTACAATTCAGGGGTAGTTAAGATTTAAGTTCATTCTATTTAGTAATAAAGAAAAGAAAAAAAGGAGCATAGTTTTTCAGGATTAAATAATCAAATAATGTTCATAATAACATGGAAATACTTTTTAAGACCAAACATGTAGAAGTGCTAATCAGGAAATGTAACACTTACAAGTCATATATATATATATATATATATATATATATATATATATATATATATATATATATATATATATATATATATATATATATATATATATATATATGTATATATATATATATATATATATATATATATATATATATATATATATATATATATATATATATATATATATATATACATTTTTTTCTTGATAATCTGACACAACAGCTAGTCTGGTGTTAGCTGTCTGATGTCGGATGATGATTAAGGATCATTTGATATTTCGGAGAAGATCTTCTCTTTGTCAGAAATCAGCACACAAAAGTTCGACTGTGTGGAATTCGACAAAATAGATGTCATTGAGTAGGGCTAAAACAACCCAGTCCCGGAGAAAATATGAAATTAATATTTTTTAAAATTATCTTCAAAATGATATCCTGTATATAGATATGGTGTGCTAAAAGAAGTGGGTAACATTATATCAAGTAATTGGGCATTGTATGTATTTTTTTATTCGTGTTTTGGTTATGTATTTTATATAAAGTTAATAATTTTTTTATTAGATTTTATGAAATGTTAATTTCAACATCGATAAGAATACTACTACTACTACTACTACTACTACTACTACTACTACTACTACTAATAATAATAATAATAAACGGCACAACTTTGAGAACAGATTTACCATCACTGAACAATCGTGGACTGCTCGCTAAGAAGCCAAAAAATGGCGGAAAAGGAAAAGAGTTACACATGATCTGATATACATTGATCAACAGATCGTGAAAAGGGTAAACATCAGAAAAAAGAACATACCCATGGGATGGATTAAATACAAGACAGCTTATAAGAAAGCATGTATAATTGAATATTTTTAAATATACCATATATCCGACATGAATATTAACCTTATTTAGAAAGTAATAGAAACATGGAGACTAGAACAGAAACCAGTGGAAATATACCTGACTGAGATAAAAATGCAGATACACACTTCTCAAGGAGACTATCTATCACCACTACTGTTTCTAATAGCAATACTGCCACTCAACTACATATTCAGAAAATGTGATGTCAGATACAAGTGTACAGGCATGGACCAAAAAATAAACCACCTGATTAACATGGATGATCTGATACTATTTGCACAGAAACGCTGGAAAAGCTGACAGATACAGCCAGAAGGTTAAGTTAAGACATTCAAATAGAATTTGAACTAGAAAACTGTACACTACTAGATATATAAAAAGTTAAATTGAAGACGACAGAGAGCATCCAAGTTCCTTACCAAGATGAGATGAGGGTGCTTGGCGAACAGAATAGCTATACATATTCATGAGTTCTGAAAGCAGACACAATCAAATATACAGAAATGAAAAAAAAAAGATTGGAAAATAATATTTACGACGAACAAAAAAGCTCTTAGAAACGAAATGTTATAGCAGTAATCTAGTAAAAGGTATACAAAGCTGGTCAGTATAACTACAAAGATACTCTAGACGATTAAATGGCTAGACGAAAGAAGAACTCAGCCACCTTGATCAGACGACTAGAAAACTGATGGGGATGCACAACACACCACACCGAAAATACGGCTAGGACAGACTCTACATGAAAAATAAAAAAAACGAAAAGGGGAGAGGACTAGTATGTATCGAAGATTGTGTTAAGATACAACAAAAAGAACTAAATAAACAATTACACAGAATGGCTAATCACCGCAGCAAGTGAGACCGTCGCAAAGAACAAATCGGGAATCACCGAAACCAGAAACAAAAAGACAAGAAAAAACAACTAAATGGACGCTGCATGAGACGTAAAAAGAAGAACCCAACGAAAATAGCGTGGCATGACTAAGAAAAGGACACTTGAAAATAAAACGCAATCTTTATCCACGGCTGCACAGAGCAATGCGATTAGGACAAACTACAGTAAAGCGAAACTAGATAACACTCTAGAAAACCGTACACTGTATGGACAAAGAGACAAACCAGTAACCGATATAATATGCGAATGTAGCAAACTAGCCCCAACAATACAAGAATATACATTCCCTTGAAGAGAACGCAAAACACTGGGAAGTGTGCAAACGATTGCATTTTGAACACGCAGACAAATGGTAAAACATACACCAGAGACATTACTGGAAATCAAAAAACACAAACTCGTTTTTGACATGGATGCACAAACATCTAAACTCATACAAGCAAGAAGGCCGGATTTTATAATAATCCATAAAAAGAAAACATCCTCCGTTCTAGAAGACGACAAAGTGGAGATGGTGGGGACGGAAAATAAAACAAATACCCATAACTTGCTAGATTACTGAAATGAATCAAAATAATAGTAATAATCGTAGGAGAAATTTGAATCAAAGGGACCACTCATACCATCCAAACGATGGTGATGATCAAAACAGCTGCAATACTAAGACAACTCTTAAAATGCAATAATTAACCTGCATGAGTTACGAAAGGTAACCAACGCCAGTCTAGTTACAATAAGATAAACCACAGGAAGAACAGCACCGCAAAATCTAATGAACAAGAACTGCAAGTAATCTCATAAACTGCTCCCATCCTAATAACGTAATGGGAGCCGCCTCAGCTGATACCACAAAAAATGGACATGAAAGGGTCAAGATGACTTCGCTTGAACAGTGTGGAGAGTACCGGGGCCTAAGGGGGGCTTATTGTGAGCCAAATCCTAGTAGAAAGAAATGGCTGTTGCTAGCTAGAAATTAATGGTAGACAAGTGTTGAGATACCGCCATCCAAGATGCGTCGAATATCGAAAAGACGAAGAGAACACTAGAAATCTGGGGAGGCGTGTTGCAACTCAGACTCAAGGGAACACAATCAGTAGTTGTCGGTGAGCAATCACTGATAATAACCTTTGTGATAACTCTCAGTTAGTACATATACTACTACTACTACTACTCCTACTACTACTACTACTACTAATAATAATAATGATGATAGTAATAATAATTATTATCAAAGTTATAATAATAGTAAAAGTAATAAAAATAATAATAATATGGAAAGTAATAATACAATAATTACTCTTTCATAATTCCTAATACTATTAATTATATTAATAACCATATAACTAATGTATTGTATTAATAATATTAATGCTAATTGAGTAAGTTCTTTTTAAATAGTCAGAACTCCAATCTCTATATACGACAGTGAACTAACCAATAATAATCAATCACCAATAATTTAATCATACAGTATTACAAACATTTTCTGAATCATAATGTTTCGAGTGTAACATGATTGGCCTTTTAACGCATACTTTGCTATTTATAAACCGATTTAGACATACAGTATTGTATACCCATAACACCCTCGGCAATATTGCAGACACAACAACAAGAATCACCTCACGCTTACCAATGCCAATACAGCCTAAAACTATATCCGCTTTCACCCCATCCACCACATTTATAACATTAATCAGAAGACACCCGGTGTATTTTTAACATTTCGAACATAGTAATTACATGAATCCTTCTAATTAAACATCTAGAAATGAAACGATCAAACCCCAGAGAATTCCCCGTCTCACACATACCCTATAATAGATACATACACCTTATTAGATAAAGCCAACGTAATTAACTAAATACATACACCCAACACGAATTCATATGACAATGATAGTTACAACATCATATATGCTTTAATACACACTTTCACTAATAAAATATACTCTCAGTCAAAATTCAGCCCTTACATAACAATTATTCAACAGAAATACAACTTTCCCATATATAAAACAAATCTATAACACTTTTTTATTAATATAAGTTTAAGGAAAATAAAAAACTATCAAAAATAAACAAACCAAAAAATAAACAAATACATAAATACATTAATTTACGAACCCCACCTTCAGCCTATACGATTAAGTATGCCACTCAATTATCCCCCAAAATAAACAAACATTTGAAGAAGTAAAACAGACAACACCTATATAAATTATTAATTATAAATGTAAATTATATATAATTATAAATAATTAAATTATTTTTTAATAAAACTTAATTAAGAAAAAGATCCATATCTATTGTTTAACTCTGGCTCAGTAATGACCCGTTCTTAAACGATGAATTCAGACACCACACCATGTGTTTCCATTCATTCACGATGATATTTATAGTGAAAAAAAACAGAAATAAATAAATAATTAAATAAAATACCAAACAAAATAAAACGTTTTAAACAGCAAACTTACAATTAAATTAATAATACATCCGATAAATAAAATTAACGCCATTATCCCCTTCAAATAGAGGTTCAAGTATCACAAAGTTTTTAAACGATGAATTCAAACGCCACTTCTATTTATTTTTATTTTTCAATACACCGAAAATATACGATTTATAAACAGTTTTCTAAATACTACCCATAAATAAAAATACACATCTACAAATGAATAATTAAATTAAACACTTAGTAAAATAACATAAAAACCTTAACACAAAACGATAAATAATAAATACACCTCGATAATGTTTAACCAATATATTCGTTTCAATATCTGAATGAGAATTGTAAAGTCCTACACTTTAAAGAACCCCAAAATATTTAAAACTGATGAAGTGAGATAGCAAACAGCTACCTAGAGAAAATAAAGTTTACCTCACGCTAACAATGCATAAATAAATAAATAAATAAATTAACGAACAAATAAAGTAAGAAAGAAATGAAACGAAACTTAAACATAACAACATAAAACCTCAAAACCTATATCAGAAATACGAGAAATACGAGGAACTACCTGTTAAATAAGTGCACCCATCATATTGAAACAACCCAGAAACAGGATATAGGCAACTATATAGAAAAATGAACAACAGAACAGGGAATAGGAAGTAAAAATAACTGGACCTTTGTTCGTGACAATCCCAAGGATTGGCTGAGAGAACAAAAACACATTATTGATTAACAAGCAAGCTGATTATATAAAAATACCCGGCAAAACTTGTTCCATGTATTTTAGCATCGACCCCGGGGATGAAACGCGGAAACCTTTGTGTATATATGTTGCCATAACTAGATGTTCATAATGTATATATATATATATATATATATATATATATATATATATATATATATATATATATAGCAAAGAGGGGAGTGTAGTATTAGTGCAGTTTCAACGAGAGAAAAGTATATATGTAAAGGAGTAAGGCCACTAACATTTGTAAAAAAGTTTTTTAAATATTTATTAATTATTTTATTATTTTATAATTTTATAATTTTATAAAACGCGTTTCAAGCAGTGGCCCACTCTCATCAGATATGTAAATCTATTTGAAGGAATGTATTTCGATTTGAAAGAGCTCAAATGAAACAACACTCTTCAAATGGATGTACATATCTGATGAGAGCGAACCACTGAACGCGTAATATACAATGATAAAATGATAAAATAACTAAGTGATAAATAAATTGTAAAAAAAACCTTTACAAATGTGCGTAGCCTTATTCCTTTACATATATGTATGTATGCATATATATATATATATATACGCAAACTGGCTTACTATATATATATATATATATGTGTGCGTGTGTGTGTGTGTGCGGGTGTATAACTACACACACACACACCCACACAAACATTTACATATATAAATATATATATATATATATATATATATATATATATATATATATATATACATGGGTGGGGGGTATTTCTATATATTTAAGGAATGTGTATTGTTAAATATGAATTTCATAACATCAATAAATTGTTATAGTTCAATAGTTTAATGCTAAGGCTAAGTTATACATGATATTTATATTCGCTCTTATAGCATATCCAATTTGTGAAAGACAGTTTCCAATAATTTTACATAATGTATTTTGTATTTTCTTATCTCGCATACAATTTTATCGAGATACACCAATGTATATATATATATATATATATATATATATATATATATATATATATATATATATATATATATATATATATATATATCATGCTACTATGCATGTATTACTTAGGTATACAATCATCACTGCACATTTTATAAAACAATGAAAAACAAAGGCAAATCAAGTTCAAAAATTACAGTCAGTATATATTATAAAGTCGTTTTTATTTTTTAATCGAATTAGTCATAACATATAGACGTCTAATATTTCTCACTGTTCATATTTAATCATTCTTCATCTTGTACTTTTCGGATTCAGAATTTATTCAAGCACAATATACATTTCTCTAACTACATTTTATTTCTTACTAGCAGGACCCGTGTCTCGGCGTTGCCCGGGGAAATATAACAGCCTGATTTTAATTTTTAAATTAAATAAATAGATTCAGAAAATAAATCATTTCACTGGAAGTAATTTAAGTAATTAAAATAGGATTGATGTTTTACCTTCTGGTGCCAATATGTATAGACATTGTGGAGAGCCTACCCTTAGACATCCTACATCAAACTGCCCATGGCTAAAGCAAGGTGAAGTCAAGTTTAGACCAACCACTGCCAATGATTGGCCTTGGGACTTGTTAATTGTCATGGCAAAACACAATTTAACTGGGAACTGAAGCTTTTTAAATTCTATTGCAGAATCCGACGGAATAATGGGTATTCTGGGAAGGAATGTCAGTTTGCTCCTTGCCACACCAGTTAGAATTACAGCTTCTATCACATGAGGTTTCATGCGTTTAACACACAGTCTCGTTCCATTACATAGCCTTGGAACATCAAGATTCTGGAGTAACATAATTGGGCATCCAGCTTTCAGCTTTATATTGTGTGTTGGCAAACCAAGCAATTCTAATTAATTTAAAAATTCTGTAGGGCATTGTACAGCCTGGTCGTCATCGAGAGTAGAATCCACAGACATGAAAGTTTGTTTATCACGTGGAATTTCATCAAGCAGTTGTTGATTGATGACATGTACCATGTCATTTTCAGTAGCTAGAATTGTTCTCTCCGTTAGCCATTCAGGATGCACATAGTTTTCGGCTATATTTGGATAAAGTTCTGTGAGTGATGAAACAATTGAGCCAATACCTGGAGTAATAACAATCTTGCCATTGTTGGTTGTTGCAAGCTTGCCATCACCTATTTTTAGGAGGAGGGAGGCAAACTCACCAGCATTGGGTCACTATTGAGATGTACACGCATGTTTGTAAATAACGTTACAGTCTTAATGTACTTCCACAAATATGACAATTTAATGCAAGCATTAAGCTCGTCAGCGGGACTTCCACGTGGAACAATAGGATGCGTTTGTCGGAAGTCACCTGATAATAAAAGTGTTATGCAACCCATAACAACATCACGTTTCTTGAGATCACGCAATGTTTTATCTAGAGCATCGAACGCTTGTTTATGTGGCATTGTACATTCATCCCATACGATCAAGTAACAATTCTGTAAAACTTTAGCTGGATCTGATCCTCTTTCTATTTGACAAATTGGATCAGAATCTTTTGTTAAGGATAATGGCAACTTAAATGTGGAGTAAGCTGTTATACCACCAGGAAGAAGAGTGGTTGCAATGGCAGATAATGTGACTGCCACAGCTATTTTGCCTTCTGACCTAACTTTAGCAAGAATTAACTTGGTAACAAATGTCTTTGGTGTACGTCTGGGTGCATCAAGGAGTATCAGGCCACCTTGCTGATCTTCTACAGTATTAACTATAGTACGAAAAATATGAATTTGCTCATTATTTAGTTCGATTAAGATCGATTAGGTGAGGTAAAACCCAATTTTGTCAGTGTTTTACCATTCATCTTATAAGTCATAGCTTCTATATGTACTAAAGCCATATTGAAGATGTCGTCTGAAAGTGTTATATCAACTCCAGGCTGTTTATTGCATTTCCTAAAAAGGAAATATTCAGTAAAAGCTTCTTCAAGTAGTCCATGTGCACTACATGCATCCCTGAATGTAGTCATAACTTGATCACTGATCGTTTTTAGGTCATTAAAGCTGTGTGTACCTCTAACATTGTGTAGAAGCAGTCTCAAACAAAAGCAGTGACATTGATTTGGATGCACGGTGCATACCCTGCCCAAAACTTCTGTTTTTTTAACGCACGGATAGCCTGGAACTGGCTTACCCTGTAATCGTTTCTTGAAGACCTTAGTTTTTGTGTCCCAGGTATAATAAAGTGGAACTTCTGAGTACAAAATGTACATGCAAAGAAATCTGTTTGACACAATTTGAAGAAAGCTGTTAGAGTGGTTGAAGTTGGATTTGCAACTCTATCTGCCGCAGTACTTTCAGTAAAGTATATCCGCTGTCCATTTTCTAGATGAACTGATAGGTGAATAACTGGGGGATGATATACATGTATGTGAAAGTTAAGTATTCTCCAAATGGTTTCATTGGTTGATATGTAACGTTCCGTTTCGTACTCTTAACTTCATCATGAGCATTACTTTCAATTGTGAAGGTATCTTGATCACTACCTTTATTTACATATTTACAAATGTATTTTATTGATTTCACGCTGTTGCAATATTCAACATTGATATGTGCATCAAAAATCTTACTCAGCAGTTGAGTATGTGGTTCAATGCATCGGTGTCTACAGGAACTGTTATGTTGCCAGGTAGGGTAACTGTCGTCCTAAAACCTCCAGCTAAAAAAGATAGTTGTCGATATTGTGGGTAGCCATTGGTATCCGATTGAGTTTCACTCAAGAAGTGTCTGGGATATCTCTTACTGCAGTGCCCATCTTTGAGACGGAGTGAACATCTGTTTATGTTTCCACATGGTCCATGAATCATATGGTGCCTAATGATATCATGTAAAAGATGACACTGGATCCGGAATTTCCACACTGATAACTAAATCTATGTCAGAGGATCTCAATTGTTGTTGCACCTCCATTATGCTCCATCGCCATCTGAAATTGTTGGATATATACATTTTTTCTGTGAAGCATGCTTTGCAATGCAAGAACAATATCTAATTTAGTGTTTGAGAAAGAGTTATATCTAATCGGCCCATACATTTGCTCGCCAGAAGGTGAATCGTAACATAAAACGGGCAGCACTTTTCACGGCCACCATCGTCCGCCACCAGGCATTTGGCTCATGTGACTCAATCGCAGTCATTTAAAATAGAGAATAGTGTTTATTATTATAAATAATCATATAATAGGCAATTCCCCCCTCCCAATACATGTTATTTTATTTCGGTTTAGTTTTATTTGTTTTACTTCTCGAAATAGTAGAAGTAACGTTGATGGATTTTCCGCACATTCCTGAGTCTTCTGTCGATTTAAATATATTGTACAATTCGGTGTTTTATGCCCCTCCTCCAGTCAATTAAAAAAATAGCGAATAGTCTTTTTTATTTAAAATAATCATATAATCGTCATTTTATTTCTTCCCGAACATCCGAATACAATTTGTAATGCTCTGCAGGTTACATTAATTATGTGTGTGTTTCAGTGGCGCTCATTTTCCATTTGTCTTTTCAGCCAAAGAAAATGGAATTTCTATACAAAGATAATGTGGGGTGGGGTGATTTTAATGGGGCTCTGTAGGTGTATTTAATAAATCGCTGAGATTTCAATTCCCCCCCCCCAACATTGGATTAAAAAAAATGTAAATTTTCTCAAAGTATTTAACGTTGAGGGAACTTTTCAGAAGGAAGTAATTGTTAGTGTAATTTATTTATTAATAATTTATAAAAATAATAATATTTATTTTTATTGTATGAAATAAACTGTATCAAAATAGTGAACAGTTATTTTGAAAATAAAAAAGTTATCATTTAAATGAATAGCCATTAAAAGAATGGGAAAAGTACGTGCGGAGGAAGAAGTAGGTAATGTCATTTGGCTTATCTATAACCTTTTTTTTCCGAACGTATTACGTTGGGTCAAACTCTGTAGAAGTAAAGTTTTTTGTTTTTCTTTTAGTAAGTAAAAACGTAATTGTTTTATCTTATTTTTTATAGTTGGAAGTTTTCATGTTTGTTATTATGTAATCGCTGTCCTTTAAGTGTAATAATGAGTAAAACGTAAAGGAAAAATGTATGTTTTCGGTTTGTTTATGTTTGGTTTATTTTATCAAAGTATTTAACTGTTAAGGAAGTTTTCCCAAAGAAGCAATTGTTATTGTATTTTAGTTATTAATAATTTATAAAAATAATATTTGTTTTTTTTTTATTGTACGAATTAAAAGTTTCTCAAAATAGTCAACAGTTATTTTTGGAAATGAAAAGTTTTCATTTAAATGAATAGACATTAAAAGAATGGGAAGAATCCGTGTGAAGTAAGAATTTGGGAATGTAATTCGGTTATTCTGTAACCGTGTTTTTTTTCTTAACGTAATCCGTTGGTTTTTTTTTCGTAAAGTATACGGTGGGTCAAAATCGGTAGAAGTAAATTTATTTGTTTTGTTTTAGTATGGAAAACGTAATTTTTTTAATATTATCTTTTAGAGATGAAATGTAATATATTTGTTATTATGTAATTGGTGTCGTTTATGTAAACTAATGTGAAAAACTTAAAGAATAAATGTATGTAATCGGTTTGTTTATGTTTTGTTTATTTTCTCTAAGCATTTAACGGTGAGGGAAGTTATCCCAAAAAAGCAATTGTTATTGTATTTTATTTAATAATAATAATTTATAAAAGTAATAATTGTTTATTTATTGTAGGAATTACAAATTTCTCAGAATAGTGAACAGTTATTTTTTAAATGTTAAGGTATAATGTAAATGAATAACCATTAAAAGAATGGGGGAAATCCGTGTGGAGTAAGAATTAGGGAATGTTAATCGGTTAATCTGTAACAGTTTGTTTTTTTCTTAACGTATTCCGTTGGTTCAAATTGTGTAGAAGTTTTTTTTTAAATAAGTAAATCGTAATGTTGTTTATGGTAGATGTATAATGTAAATAGCAGAACAGGAACGGCGTATTACCTGAAGTAGTCGTAGGTCCGTAAGGGAAATCGGCATAACTGTTTAAGCGTAGTGAATGTGGCAGGCGTTTCGTGAACTGTATACGCTGTTCGAGGCTGAGAGTATGAGATTGCGTAATAGTATTTAACGGAAGTGACGTAGGCACATGCATTGAAGGGAGCGTCTGTTATATTTTCTGTGCAACGTATGCTACTGTGTTGTAATGTAAAGACGGACGTAACATAAATAATAAGGTGTAAAATGTGTAAAGTATCATTTGTGTAGTTGTGCCCGGTGTAGACTGGTAGCGTGGGAGGAGTAAAATGTTAGAGAGAAATGTTCTTGCTACTACCTCTATGGTGTCTGTTTTGGGGAGAGTGACTGATGGAGGAACGAAAGTAGTAATGTGCCCGAGGTGGATGTAAGAGTGTAGAGTTTGCTAAGAACACGCTCGAGCGAATAAGCTTGATGTTGTTGTGATTGTAGTAACCTATTGAGTTCAAGTTTATTTTCCTATTCGACGCGAAGGTACAGGGGAAAAAACGTCTTTACTTTATATATAAGATTTTGTCAAATTTTAGGAATTGTTTTTATTAGCAAATATAATCGACAGTCTATTATATATTTATTTTTTATATTCGATATCTATATACGCAAACTGGCTTACTTCCATAAATTTCCGACATACCATAGTGAACGGCATTATAATATCTAGAAAATTATATGAATGTTAAATATTTACTATCAAATCGTGTTCATCATTTAACGTGAATATATGTTTCTATAGTTAATTATTTAACTTTTTGAACACTAATTCCTTCTCTACTTAATCATGTCATGGCAATCAGTAATCAAAATGTCTCCCACGTGCTTTCGCTTAATTATTTTTTTTATTACTGAATGAAAATATTAGAGTCACAACTATTTTACATACATACATATATATATATATATATATATATATATATATATATATATATATATATATATATGTATATATATATATATATATATATATCGAGAGAGAGAGAGAGAAAGAGAGAGCAAGAGAGAAAGATAGAGGATGAGATGAAATGTACGCACGTTTCTTTCTCGGATGGCATCATACATACTGTAAGAGCACATGGGAGCAAGAACTAAATAGTTAGAAATATGAGTAAACAGTAAGAGCTAGACTACTTTTTTGATTATAGTAAATTATGTTTCATGAGTAGGAAATCATTTCTAGAGTACATTTAAATAATACTAGCAAATGTATGATTCCTCTGGTCGCATATTTTCGCTAGCCCTGTTAATCTAATATCATAGTGAACGAACATATACTATACTGATCCCCAAAGAAAAATGGAATGACTGGGAAGATGGTATAATGACAACGTAATAAATAGTGTAGTACCTCCACTAAAATAAAGTATGTAAGCCTTATGAGGAGACAACGATAAAAAGAAAAGGTGGTGCCTGTGAGTACTGTCATGATAAAAGAACATATATTTGAGATTATCTACACCTCTACACACATTGATATGATAAATAAGAGAATTACATCAATCCCATAAATACAGATGGGGTAATTCCAGGGAACATGATCTTATGACAACAGAACCGATACTTAACTACCAACTTCATTAAATATAATACAATAATATATATATATATATATATATATATATATATATATATATATATATATATATATGTATATGTGTGTGTATATATATATATATTTATATATATATATATATATATATATATATATATATATATATATATATATATATATATATATATATATATTCATTTAATAATGCCTGGTAATAAAAACATCATATTCATGATTATTTGGCCTTTTGACTAGGATGAAAGTATTTACAGCATCAGAGCGACATCAACAATTATATCATCAACGAAATTGTTGCGTATACAATAAAACATATTAAAATGCTAATTAATAATATATATTACAGGATATTAATTTATTAGATGTTTTTTATTAAATTAATATAAAAATTTAGAAATCCCAAAGCTTTTTGTTGCTGTTATCAGTTACTCTATTTCCAGTATTTCATAGTCTTATTTTGAATCATAAATTAACGAAGCATAACCCGTTTTTGAGATTATATAGTTCAGATAGGTGGAAAACGCTTTCGCGTTTATTCATTTTCATAATGTTATAAAAGGAATTTGCTTAAAGTGTGTATTATAAAAAAGGATCAAGTCAATTAATTCGTTTATAGACATCGAGTAATATTGATGATACTCATTAACCGATCATGACGATGGCAAAGCTCCAAACAGTAATTGTGATTTTCTAAGTGTTTCTCGACAAAAATGAGATGGAAAATATTGTAATTATTTTTTCTGGATATCTAAGTTCATGTATCGGGTCATCGAGAATTCTATAATTGCTAAGAGCTATGCATTACTTATGTGTTTTGTTTTTTGTACGTCATCTCTGATTTTTCTTTTAATTTTAGAAATTGAATAACGTGTTCATTTATATTATGTCTATATATCATTTTTAGATTTTGAAATAATATATATATATATATATATATATATATATAAATATATATATATATATATATATATATATATATATATATATATATATATATATATATATATATATATATATATATAAATTCAAGTTATTGGTAATGAATACAAAAAGTTTAGACAAGAGTAAATGTTCTCCACGACGCACGAGTGATATTCCTCTAAAAGTATTATATACCATATCCGGGAAATTTACTTGGGATAATGACATATTTTTGCTAGTATATGTAATGTTAGTATAAAGCGTTCTAATAAAACGCAGTTTGCGACAATTTATTCTTCTGACGTACGCCCCCACCCCCAGAGAACGTAATACATGAAACGGTCGTGTGTGATAACCGAACAGAAAACTCCCTTTAAATAGTAGCTGACCTGCTTGTATCAAGACAGTCCAATCTAAACAACACTAATCTACACCTTGACACAGGTAAAGGTACTTCCTAGAAGAATATAATATTGACAGCCGAACAGATACTACACCACCTCCTCAATAACTAACATGAGGAGGTTATGCCTGGAAGGATGAAACACAACATACTCCACTATCAGCCTTCCAGATTAAAATAGGTAATTCGTAAGCAGATTTTCTGATTACAACAGTACATGTACAATATAATCCCACATAATTGAAGTAATGTCTTGGAGGATGAACTCATGATAACAAAATATATACTAAATTAATCCGCCTTAATTGAGCATCTAACGGCTGTACATTAGTCTGAAATAGTATAGTAAACTGAATTAAACATTGAAAGATAGTATGCCAATTTAAATAGTAGGAGTAACAGTAGTGTTTCGGCTTCAGAAAAAGGTAACACCTTTCTATTAGTAATGAAGGGTTTAATACGAGTGTTAATACATCATTATTAAAATAAATAAAAACAACTATACTTTTTATTAGATAGGTGTGCTTTTTTGGAACAAGCCAGCGTTAATCTTATATTGCATGACCAATACCGGATGATCATCGTGTATGTCCATTACGAATAGGAATATTTTATATGTTACTCAACATACGTGGTTTACAGTTAAATGTGTTCGAACGATAAGAAATGTCACATAAACACATCAAAGGAATAATA
This sequence comes from Sepiola atlantica, assembly GCA_963556195.1. Lineage (NCBI taxonomy): Eukaryota > Metazoa > Mollusca > Cephalopoda > Sepiida > Sepiolidae > Sepiola > Sepiola atlantica. The sequence goes on from OY744540.1 coordinate 52,905,753, forward strand.
GATAAAACGTGACGTGTATTTCCGGGTCACTTAGGGGCAGTTTAACCGCGTCCTATCACGAAGAGTGGCGAGTAGTCTACTGGGAACATAATGCGTTAATCTGAAAAAGTAATAATTAAATCATATAAATGTCTTTTGTTCATGACAAACATAATCGAGCTTTCTGTTAGAGGAGACGATAAAAGATTAATATACGCGTACAAAAACTAAGTACATGAGATAAAAAATACATCTATTAGATAGGTAATGTTTTGTCTTTTAAGGGGATATTGTCGATGTGTTAACAGGTGCATACTGTTATCTGTCTCGTAACAAGTGCACATTTTATCTGCCTATGAGCTACTACATAACTTTATCTTTCAGTAAGTAAGTGCAAATTATATCGGTTTATTAACAAGTTCACATTTTTTAGTCAGTTTGCAATTTTATATATTTAAATATCTCGTCGCACTTATGTATTTAATATATTTGGTAGAAAATGTTCATTTTATCTCTCTATTAACAAGTTAATACGTGTAACCGTAAGTTACCAAGTGCACATAGGTGTGTGTGCTGTAGTGGTATGGACTTACTTTATAACCGAACGAGATTGACTGCTCTAAGAGAAAGTCTCCCTTACGGAGGAACGAGAGTTTACGATTGACTGACTATGATGCGACTTTAGGCGTGTAGGCGTAATTAGATGTATGTTCGGCTTCAAGGACCAACTATTCAATTTTCTACCTCCCTCTTCGTAGGGATAAAAAGGCTCAATTTTCTGTGTTGATCATTTCTAAAAAAAAATTGTTTTATACCTAATCGAATAAAACTTACTCGCCTGGGAATGCCGACTAATGCCTGGATGTGCCCGTCAATGGATGACTACCGTTCTGAGAGGTGTACTTTCAAAGTAAGTATCGATCCCGTATACTATTAAGCAAATTGTTGAACGTTCGAATTAATTCGGTAAATTTAATGATTAGCTCGAAATTACTTCATCTTACGTCATCAGACGTGTTCCCATTTATACTCTGCAATAATCCACTTTTTATTTTCTTTGTATGCAAGGCGACCACAATTGCACCTGTTATCTGTTTGGCAATAAGGGTCAATATAGTATATATACAAAACTGTCTATTGATATATCTTCGTCTAGTAAAGACACGAACATTCTAACTTAGATATTTTTCAGAATTGCATTCTTGTACTATTAAGTACACTTTATTATGTCTTAGCTCGGAAATACACATTGGATATTACTGCCCGGGATGTCATATTTGCATAAATATGTTTACTAGGGCACTTGTTATCTGTCAATTACCAAGTGAACGTTTTCATATTTTACATATGTAAAATTGTATAGATTTCTTAAAACCGAGCAGAGGTGATTGTTTGTTATAACTTACATATCATATATGTATTTAAGAACTGCGTTTGGTCGTATGTACATACCTACTATATTGTATATGTATATTTATAGGACAATGTTTAGCTGTCTATTCACAATGCATTTTTTAAATTTATTTATGAGCAAGTGAACATTTTATTTGACTTTACTTCTCAATCATGAATACCATTAACATAACCATCTCATAACACGTAGAACGTCTAGTTTTATTATGTGAAAATAATTCAAATAAGACGAAATAAATGAGAAAGCAACAACTAACGACTGCATCTTACTAGTATTCTCATGAGGGGCAAGCGATGCCTGTAAACTTGTACTTGGGCTCATCAGTAGAACATATTGCTTTAATGGTGTTTTTGTACCTGCGTGTTGTCTTATTGTAAAAATAATTACATACATCATCTCACATTTAACAATAAGTTTTCTTTTCTTAAGCCAAGGTTTTTCAAAGATTAAACTCTTATCATCAGAGGAATTGCATAGATGGATAAGTTAGCAGTGGAAAATCTATAATTTTATCTATGATTGAATTAAACAATCTTTCTATTGGATTTACTTCATTTTTGAATATTTTCAACGCTGCCTTCACGAACCCCATTTTTCCATCTTTAAATCCCCTTTCAGCGGACACCTAATCTACGGGCATTCATTAACTGGGCAGATTTCATAGGTTTACACACACACTCTTACTCTTCATTACTTTATATTTTTACACATTTTGAATGTTGGCTTTTCCACTGCCAACTTATCAGTCTATGTAATTCCTCTGATGAAATAATTTTAATCTTTGAAAAACCTTGGATTAAGGAAATAAAATAAACATGTTTTATCCGAGTACACCTTGAATTAAACGATCTAACTTAAAATAGATGTCATTCGTACATATTTATCTCTCTTCTTTCTTTTATATGTATAGTTGCTCTATATCGAATTGTGAGCTTAAACTATTTCACTATAGGTTATATCCTCTAAAAGTATACTTTTTGTTTCATATTATATATATATATATATATATATATATATATATATATATATATATATATATATTATAAATGAAAAAAAAGGAAATACCAATACTATATTATTTATTTATTTATTCATGAACGTTTCGTCTTTATTGTAGACTTCCCAAGGATGAATAAACTTGCAGAAAAAATCATACACTCATTAATTTTTATGTGATTAAACATGTTTGAGGTTTGGCATGGTTGTGGCGTAAAAAGGGACACATCAAAAAGACAGTCTTTATTGGCCTGTTATCAGCAGTGGTTAACATAGTTAAAGGAAGAGAGAAAATGGTGTAATAGTAGGGAGTTATGAATGCTTATTCTGATTATTAATTAGGGAATATGAAAGTGTCTTAGTCAATTGTGGCAAAGTCGAGCGTGGCAAATAGTGGATAGGGGAGGGACGGTCAGAAGTTAAAACTTATTGTCATGTTTCGAATTAAAAAGAAAAGAAGAAAGAAAAGAAGAAAGAAAAATAGGAAAAAAAGAAAGATATGTTTATGAATATAAACCTGTGGAGACTTTTTCTATTTCTAAACGCAAATTCTGATTAAAAACAAAAATTGTGGCAATATAAGAGAAGGATGAAATAATACATATTAGTTGATTTATTTCAATCTGAATGTATTATTTATTACTATTCATTTACTTAACCAATGATTTAGTGTGCAATATGTATGCATGTGCGTTATAGACAGTTCGAAATAATATAAATGAGTTATTGCATTTATTTATATGTATTTAGTTAACACTGTATGTATTATTAATTGACCAATAATTATTAAAATATATATGATTCTTTAGGAGTATTCATACAACATATGTGAATATATATAACTATATATATATATATATATATATATATATATATATATATATATATATATATATGTGTGTGGGGGGGTGTATGGGTATAAGATAAATCAGTGAACACAAAATTATAAGCACACAAGTTGGAAAAGAAATATATATGTAGAATGGTAATATGATAAAGATCAAATATTATCTTTAAAATAATATTATCAATAAAAGTTAATGCTTAATATACGAGATAGAGCAAGTCTAAAAATAATTGTATGATGAAAATAAAAATATCAAGTAATTTAAACAATGCTATATTTTTATATATTAAGTAGTATTGTTTAAAAGTGTTATATATGTGTGTTTATTATTTGCCACCACCTTTTTCTTCACCTGAATCTAATCTTTTCTCTTATACATATTTACTCCTTCTTTCTATCGCTATTTTTTCTGATCATCCCCCCCCCCGCTCCCAGCAGATACAATGTTCTTTCAATACGATTCAGTTTATCCGTTCTGGCTTGAGGTGATTGTCTAGGTAATCTTCTGTTTGATTCTCAGTTTCTCTGGCTGTCACATCTTTTATTCTCTCTCTCACCTTTGTAGTTTAAACTTGTCGATCTTTCTTTTACATTTTCTTTTTTTTATATACTTCTTCTGCATATTTCTTTGAGAAATTTTCGTTTTAATTTTTTCCTCTTTTATTTCTTTTATATTTACTTTCCTTTTCTATCATTACTTTTTATTCATATTAATTGTTATTTCTCCATTGCTCTATACCTATTTATATTTAAACTTTTGTCTTATCTGTGTTGTTTTCTATCTTTTCTTTGTGTCTCTCTAAGATAATATTTTCTCTTTCCTTTTTATGTTCTTTAATTTTTATTTTACTTTGTTTTTTTTCTATTGTCACTTCTTATCTATATTTTCTGAACATCTATTCTGAATGTGGTTGTTTACTGCTTTTTATCACACTTTTACTACTCAATCCAGAATTCCAGGCTCCAGAAGTTCAGGCTGGTTTATTTGCTTGTATTGTATGTTTTATTTGGGGATGCATACTCTTATATTCTCCTCTAGTGTGTTGCACATTTTTTTATCAATAACGCTTCAGTATCGTATTCGTACTGCTATATTACTCGAATTCCGGGAACACTTTCTGCTATATTGTTATTCTTGACATTCATAATATCCTGGATTTTCCTATTTTGGACATGTTATATTTCCACATCAATGTGAATTTTCTTTGCGCAAATTGCACTTTTATTTATTTTTGTATTTTTATATATATTTTAATATTTTCAAACCTGTGCGAACAGTAATATGATTCAGCTTGGCTGAACCATGTGAATTTTGTTAGTCTGTGAATAATACGATTTTAATTAAAAAATATGTATGCGTATACGTAATTCTGCATGTCGTATTGGTTGTGTTAATATCCTCAGCGCTGATGAAGAACCACTTGGTTGCATGAGAACATAAACACATAATCTCCGCATGCAATTCGAACGTGTATTTCAAAGTTGATCTTATTGGTATCCTCAGTCAATGCTATTCAGCTGCAGCACCCAGTTTATAATTATCTATTTATATTTATTGTTCCTTTGCAACCTAGCTGGTTATATTCGAACATGTAAATATATACAGACATATTTAGGGTGTCATCTTCTCCATTATTTTCTATTTAGCTTTAATATGAGACTACATATCATGAGCCATGTAGCAATCGTTTATATGAACTTCGCTGCCGGTATCTGCTATGTGCTTACCATTATGCAACACAACATTTATTCGTTATGGCGTGAAACAGAAACAATGTCTACTCACCTTTTAGTATCAACGAATAAACGAATATATTCATATATTTCGAATAGAAATACAAACCTAAAAGTCTATTTATCCATAATTTATTGTGGATCTTTTTATATTTATTTTTGTTTCGAATTTCTAACTGTAACGTTGCCTAACATGTGTTGTTTAAATAGACTTGTGGAATTAAAATTTTATTGTAGCGGTATGTTTGGTCATTACCTTGGTAATAAAACCAAATAAGTGTAAAACTAATTATCTGTTGTAAGTTTAAGTTGTTTTTTTTCTATTTATAAATACATTAATTACAGATAACTTGCAAAACTCGCAATCTTTACATACGTGATGATGTTCTCGTCATTTTGAAGCCGGAATTAATTTGTGTCCGACGATTAAATTTTTCCGAATTCATTAATAATGTCAGATGGCACGATGGACATCTTTTGTTTTCTTCAACATACAACAACATATAGCTGACTGGTTAATGAATAAAGTAACATATATTTTGGTTGTAGAAATTGATTAGTTTTATTATATATTTACACAGTATTCGAACACATTGTTTTTAGTATTTTACGGTATTGCAAGGTTTATTTCAATAAATACTCGATTATAACAGATAAACAATATAACGACTTGAAAGTAACGTATTGGCGGGAACACAAACACACCGACTAAATAGTATGGCTCACCCAATTTAATTGATATTGAGATTATCGGGTTGTATAACAGATCCATCATATCTGATTGACCATAATAGTAAGTATGTCGCTTTTTAGTTCAAACACAAACATTCGGTCCATCTGTTGCAGTTATTCTTGCGTAAGAGAGGGCACATTGAGAAAATGGTGGCAAAATACGCTTGGCCGGCTAAGCAACGATTTCATGATGCTCTTCAATGTTTGTTCTACACTCAACTCTAGGTTAATTTATTCCCGTTACTCATCACCGGGTTGTCTGTCTCAGATGATGAGTTTTCCCATATTTTTATCAGAAACTATTGTTCACTGACGTCAACTTGACGTAGACGATTTTCGGATAACGACGTATGTTCCTTGGTGCGATTCTCGACACTGTCACACAAGGAGAATATATTTGCATCATAATCACAAGTAATCATTTTAGACAAAAGTCTGAGCGGCAGTGAATATTTAATTTGAAAGGGATTTTCAAACAAAGAACTTAAACAGTTTTACCGTGTATTAATAGAAAAAGTCATAATTCCTCAATATTGGCGTATAGAAGTTACTTAATACTGCATATATATATATATATATATATATATATATATATATATATATATATATATATATATATATATATATATATATATATATATATATATATATAAGCATTCCATAAAAGTATATCCCATGATATTATAGGATAAATAGAATAGTGGTCATTTAAAGTAAAGTCGTATACGAATTCAATACAATTTTTGTATTTATACAAATATACTCTGCATAAATATATATATATATATATATATATATATATATATATATATATATATATATATATATATATATATCGTTTAGTTAAAGATAAAAAATAACAAGTGTTCAATAATCTGTGTATAGCTAGTACATTGGGGATAAAGGAGTGAAGTTCAACTATCGAACCCATTCATTTAGGCGTTCAGAAAAATAAGTTTGTAAGATTATATCATGGTTAGCAGTAAAAGGAGTTGAACGATATATTTTATTGCAATAAAATATACAAACAACAGTAAATGTATATAAAGATATAACATAGTAATCCACAGACGGATGTTTCGTGTGTTCAAAGCGCCCAGTGATTTGCGTCTCGTGCTATATTAAGTTAGCAAGCAAATTTATGGACTTGACTTAAGTAAGTCATCTTGTGTCTGTGTACACCTACATAAATGTATATATATATGTATATATATATATATATATATATATATATAATGTGTGGGGTGTGTATTTAAGCATCATATTTTTATTCAGACCCACATTATTAAATACCACATACTGTTTTTACTTGATAATACTTTTTTTCAATTTTCCTAATGGTACATTTAGTGTTTAGGTTAAATTGCTGTATATAAGTTACATGTGTAACTTATTCAATTCTCTTTCATTTTCTGCGAGTACTTTCGATTTGATTCGTCAAATCATCTTCATGCGGTGTTTATTTTGGTTTCTCTAACCCATTAGCTTAATGTTAATAACGAACTTCCGTTTGAGATGGTCTCATTGACTCTAACAATGACGCATCCTTCACCTCTCTCTACAAAAATACTACTTCCATGTATACATGCACTTTTAGTGATAAAAGCGAATGCCAATACTGATAAAAAATTGCAATGATTAAACACCTTATTCCACTGTGCAAAGCTAATCGATTCAACCAACAAAATATTCCTTAACGAATTAAAACACATCAAGCAAGTCTTAATTAATAATCAATTACCAAAGTTTATTCGTGACAGAAAAATAAAAGTAATAATTAATAACTTAGACAATACTAATAATAATCAGCTAAGTAATGCCCACTACATACAACGATTCTACTGTAACAAAATTCATCCGCACTTAAAATTGGATGAAAAAATTTTTTTAAATATGATACATCGCTTCATATCCCCCATCAACTCTACTGATAAAATAAGATCCATGATTTATTACAAACCTATTAAAGCATCGAACCAGGTAGTTTAAAAAGCACTTATCAGACATTACTTTAGGGAGAACACATGTAATATATCAATACCAATGTCCCATGGTAGTATGTATCTCCGACAATAACAATAAAACCAATCCGTATATCGTTTTCCCTACCCCAACAATTTCCAGAACATTAACCTAACCTTACTCTGAGACTAGCTCCATTTGCCAACACACAAAAAACATGACTGCCCCTTCTCAATATAGAACCTTACTAGTGTGCAATGCTAAAATAATACACACAATACCAACACCAAATTATAAAAATTATTGAAGCCCTCTCCATAAAAAGTAAACACCCACAATCAATAAGGTGAATAACAAAAAAAGTCACAATATGTTACAGTGTCTAGCAAAGTAATACACGTTACCAAATTCTTAACCATTAAGAATTATACGTCTGAATTTTGAATGCGCTCAGAACATTATCAAATTCTCTACGGTGTAGCAATCACACTGTTGAATCTTGCACGCTCTTAGAACGTAATCACGCTCTCATGTAACATATCAATATAATTGACGCTTCTTTAAAGTTGTAAATTACTAGTCGTTATAGTAATAATAAAAAACGCAGGAGTAAATACATATTTTTAAAGAAACGAAAATTAACACCCCCTGAAGAGTATTTGACGATTCAAATCGAAAGTACTCGCAAAAAATAAAATAAAATAGAACAAGAAACACATGGAACTTACATACAACAATTTGACCGAAACATAAAATGGCCTGTTCAGAAAATTAAAAAAGAAAAGGGTTTGTCAAGCCAAAACACTCTGTGGTAATTAATAATGTTTGCCTAAATGAATATATATATATATATATATATATATATATATATATATATATATATATATATATATATATATATATATATAGAGAGAGAGAGAGAGAGAGAGAGAGAGAGAGAGAGAGAGAGAGAGAAAGAGAGATAGATAGATAGATAGATAGATAGATAGATTATAAAATATCTGTAATATAGTATTTGTGCACCCCTATCTAGGATGCGTTGTGTGGTGTTTGTATTTAAACAGCTGTTATCATAGCTACAAAACAATGTTCTTTTGAAAAGTCGAACGCCTTATGACAGCTGCCTTAAAATAGGAGTGATCTGTCGCGTATATAGCGAGTTATTTAAAACGGCCGTGAGGGTAAAGCCGTTTTAATTTGAGTTTCAAATATTAATTACAATAATTTAGTCGCTATTACCGGCTCTAGGCAGACGTGCTAAGCGGTTAGCTTAGCGGTTTATCTTTGTAAGGGAAAAGGTGTCGTCTTCATAGTGCCTTGACGAATCCATACTAAGTAAACAGCTATGTATCTATAGCCAGTAAAAACAACAACCAGCAAAAATTGGTATATAGTCATAGATAGTGAGTTGTTACACCTTTTAAGGACCCATCTCTGTTTCTAGTCGGGGGAAAATTTAAAATCGGTCCAAACAGGTTAGAATGCATGTCTCGACCAACCATACATACACCCACACACACACACCAACACCCACACACACATAAACTAAAACCCACATAGGTATATATATATATATATATATATATATATATATATATATATATATATATATATACATATATATATGTACATGGAGAAAGATAGATAGAGAGAGAGAGGGGGGGAAGATAGAGAGATGATTTAGGAAAATATTAGTAATAGGTGATCTAATAAATTCCCAACCAGGATGAGAAATATTTTAAATTACAATTAAAATAAAAAGTTGGACTTTTAGTTCCATGTAGTTTTTGCTATACATTTGACCATTCTCAAGTTATCATTTAAAAATGGGTGTACTTCACTATATGCCTTAAATGTATCTAATGTAAGGATTAGCAAAATTGGAAAACTCCGACAAAAATATGCGTATATACAACATCATTATTATATAAATATGGTCTATCTAAATATGACCAATCTACTGATATAGCAATCAGGCCGTGTAGTGACGATATGTAAAAGCATGCATATATATATATATATATATATATATATATATATATATATATATATATATATATATATATTATATATATATATATGTATATACATATATACACACACACATATATATATATATACATAAATATATATATAATATATATATATGTATATATATATATCCATATATATATATATATATATATATACACTCACACATACATACATACATACATACATATATATACATACATATATATATATATATTTATATATATAATATATATATATATATATATATATATAACATTCAATGATATATATGGTAAGAAGAAAAAATAGCACACGCAATAAGTTGTGTGATTTTTCTGCGTGTTTTAATTGAGACAGAGAGCATAATAGGTAGAGACAGAAATGAGCGCGAAGTCATGTAATTCCGGCTAGAAAGAATGTCTCACAAATGGCGGTCCGGTCTCAGAAAGTGACATATCACGACCACTATCTTGTTTATGTTGGTCTCCTCGACGAACTCCTCCACACTCTCGAGTTTGTATGATTCAGATGTCAGTCTGAAGAATTCTTTAGAATGCACGCGACTGAAAATATCGAGCGAACATCTGAAGTTGTCTGGCTAGTCGGAATGAGGCACGCTTTGTATATGTTTTCTTTATTTTCCTTCTTTGATTCTTTTTGCAACTTGCCCAATCATGCTTTCCCTAGACGACAGTAATAATGACAACAACAAAAACATTATCTACCATTATAATAATAATAATAATAATAATAATAATAATAATAATAATAATAATAATAATAAAAATAATAATAATAATAATAGTAATAATAATAATAATGCTGTTAATAATACTACTACTAATCATAACAATTATACTAATGCACTTAATAAAAATAATATTAATAATAATAAAAATGCTCACATATAATATATATATATATATATGTGTGTGTGTGTGTGTGTGTGTGGATATCTATGTATACATTCTCTCTCTCTTTCTTTCTATAATTATTAGAACAAAACAATGAAGTGAATGTATTAACTTTTCAGATTTATGAGGAGAGTTGATGGCAAGTGCTTATTTACATAATAAATGTGACTTCTTTATATAACGTAATATAGTAAAACGCAGTCTTCATCCTAAACCGTACAATACTGTCAATTATGAAGGTTCCATGTGTCTTTCTACAATAACTAGTAGTTAACAGGGGCATCAAAAGAAAGAAAGAACTCTACTCAACAAATATAACAAATGAATTGACGTGATACCAAAATATGTATGTATGTACATATATATATATATATATATATATATATATATATATATATATATATTTATATTTAAAGAAAGAGAAAGAGAGAGAGATAGATACACGACCTATATCTTTTAGTTTTCAAAATGTATGACAGTGTGTGTACAATAATAATTAATTTGTTGACAAGTAATGCAAAGGACGAATAAAACACAGCTTGTTTTGAATTTTTGTTACTGATTGAAGTTCATGTGTTTCATCACAGTCATTTATTATCGCACGATTGTATCATTTCAATTTAGTTTATCTAAAGAGATCAAGGGACCTCCTCTTGAGGCTAACACTTGATTTCCCTATGAGTAAAATGGGTATGTGTGTATTTGTGGATATATATCCAAGTGATATAACATGGATATTTGCCGGGTAACGTAATTATTTTAAGAAGATTACTCCTTAAACGACATTCACTCTTTTAAATTGGGCATCTATTTCATCTCACTTCCTTCTGCTAAACATGGAATGTATTTCAATAATCGGTTGCAGTGTATACATGTATTTTGTCGCGATTAACTACTTTCATGATGGTGGTATGTAGTCAATTTAAAGGAATAAAATGTCACATAGTGGGTACATTATATTGTGTCACTGACCAACAACGCTAAATTCATTGCATTGGTTCGATTATGTTTGTTTATTTTTGTACTTCATTTTTTTGTTTAGGTTTAATTAACTTCATTTGTTTTTCTATAGATATTATTTTGATATACTTCAGGTTTGTTTTCATTAAGTAGAGTTGCAATAGGTTTATCTACGGTGCTAGTGAAATATATTTGCGGACAACAGATAGTACCACATGTAATATGTACTATTCACATATACATAAAACATTAAGGTAAAAAATACACTATACCATGCTATGTCTTTACTCAATATAAAGATTTCCCGTATTTCGTTGGGAAGACTAGTTAGCAACATATATCGTACATTGAAGCATACGTTTCGTCAGACCTTGTACCACCGATGTTTATATTTAATCGTGGTTGGTATTTTATTTATGTTACATAAAATAGATGAATGGTGAGATCTTAAACCATCGGACATATATACTATTTCTGCGACACAAATAACCGAGTTCAAATAGTTATTAAAAGATGCACTTTATCGAAATACCGTTTACGCCGCAAGCAAATAGTAATAGTACAATGAATTACACCATCGGTAACAAATAATAATATATAACTTTTTTTAAAATTTGATTCTATAATTTGAAACCGATTATTTTCGTTCGTTTAATAAAATACACATTGTATTTATGCGGGCAAATATTACCATTGATATATAAACAATATTGCAGAGTGATGACTAATATAATCTCAAGTGGCCACAGTATGATACTTTATAATTACTAGAAAAGTGTAGCACTCAGATATTTATCTTTTAATATTTTAGAGAGTTTCTTATAATCGAAGACAACACATATTTAATGTAAATTCGCCACGCAAGAATATTATTACGCGTAATTCGATTTTCATTTCAGCTATTGTTACGTCATAATATCATATATCCATAGGTGACACCCTTCCGTTGTCTGTTTGTAGGG
>OY744540.1:52920765-52958265 GCA_963556195.1 Sepiola atlantica
AGCAGATAATTATTTTTGTAATTTACCGTGAAGTAAGTGTTATTTGTTGCCCCAAATAAAGTATATATATATATATATATATATATATATATATGTAAACCGGAACTAAAGAACGTTAGCTGTTTACCATAAAAGAGATTCGAAAAATAACAATTCTCTGAACGCAAATTTACCCTTGCACTGCAAAACGATCATTACGTTAACTTTTAACAGACCAGGTTCGTTATCTAAATTTCAAATTAATCTCGACGACTACTTCTTGAATCAGCACTCTTTATGAGCCTTTACACAATAAAACAATGTTATGGCTTTTATAATAATCTAATTTAATGAGCGAATTTATTCTATGTGTATGTGTGTAAATGAGTCATTGCTAAACTAAATAAGTGATACTTTTTGATTATATAATATATATTTTAAGTAACGCGTCGTGCAACGAGGGCAGGTTATTATTTTTTTGCTTTACCGTTAGGTAAGTGTGGTATCAACCTATGTGCATGGACTTAGTAGTTATCTATAATATATGGATTATTCAAAGACAAAATTTATAATCATTAGGCAAAAACGATAATACTCATAGGTAGATGAGTATTCTTATCAAAATCGAAGTTATCAATTTAGCCTAAAAAGCAAGTGCGTACATACAAAATTAAAATATCCTGTAGTCAGCAAGATTAAATTGATTACTAAATACTTTAAATCTATTATGAAAATATTGTAGTAACATGTGAATTAATCATTGCTAGGATATTTTTATGAGGAAAACACATCATACAGTGATGGGACAGTGACGTTCGATATTTACAGGGATATTTCACAGAAAAACACTCACAAATTATGAGATGAACCACTTGAAAAATTCGGAAAAGAAACAATATTTATATAGGTCTCACACCTCTATGAGTTTGATATAAAAGCCCATATTAGACAATTTAAAATATAAGTGAAATTTGTTTACATTTTGAGACACTTGTGATGTTCTTTAATTAGATTATTGGTTGTATTTAGTAAAGATTAGTGATACATATTTAGTAAAGTATTAAAGAGAAAAAAATGATGGTAATAGGCTTAACTAGGCTGGAAGCATCCGGGTTCGAATGAAAGTGCAGTGCAAGTTTTAAGGTAGTTGAATTTTTCCAATATTTGAAACATATCTTGTTTTGTATTGTATCCTATCATGAGCCCAATATAGTTACTGCTATTTAAACGGTGTATACATGTCGTATATATATATATATATATATATATATATATATATATATATATATATATATTTAAATATTTTATTTGTCGTACAAAACTTTAAAATGGCATTGAAGAGTCAATATGTATTACTCATAATGAATTAAGAATTAAAAATATGAAAGGGCAGCTAACCGATTTCGTACCTCTCTCAACAGAGCCAAATATCGAGGTATCGTATAAAAATATAAAAAATATGCTATGAGAATTATAGCTAGAGAAAGAAGTAAAGAAAAATGAAGAAGGGTAAAAAAAAGAAAAAAAGTTCAATCAAATAGAAACAACATTAACCCTGGGGAAATGTTCTCTTTGCTTGCAAAGAGTAGGTCTCGAGGACTTAATATAGATTGTTTCAAGGATATTGAGATGATAAGGAGAGTGCGACTTACTAAAATTGGAAAATAAGTCAACTCTGAATTTATAGGCACAGGTGCGGTTATTTATGAGATGTTCGTCTATCGACGAAGAATAAGTATTATTCAAAACGTCAGTTGGTGAATAATTTGCATTGCGAATTTTTGTGCACATGTGTTGTTTGTACCCGGATGTCTTATCTTTGTGACGTCATCCCAACGTAGTGCATACTGCAACTACATTTTAATAAATCAATAATAGAATGTAGGGGAAGGAGATCTTTTCGAATAGAAATCAAGATCGGTCGAGAGGAAAAAAAAACTCGTGTATTCGCAGCAAAATAACATTGACAAAGAGATTTGTTTGGCGAATCTATCACTAATGTTTCCAAGCCTAGGTAGGCGAAGGTAAATAGGCCATCTGTCTACAGAATCTGATATTTTTGTTTTAATGGTCGATTGTACAATGTCTAATGGATAGCAATTGTTACAGATACATATATATTTATGAATGTGTATATATATTTACATGTATATATACATATGTATATACATGTGTATATACATATATACATACATGTATATATACATATATATATATATGTGTATATACATGTATATGTACATATATATAAATGTATATATATATATTCATATATATACATGTATATATACATATATATATATATGTATATATATATAAATATATATATATATATATATACATGTATATATATATATATATATATATATATATATATATATAAATATATATATATATATATATATATACATGTATATATATATATATATATATATATATATATATATATATATATATATATATATATATATATATATATTGTTTACTGTCACCTACGATTTATGTCGGACTAATTTTGCTTTGGTATGTTCTAAGTGTCTTATCAGTTCCTGGGCTTCTCGCTTAAATTGCCAACTGCCACGAACGAATTCTAGTACTTTAATATATATCTGGGTGAATCTTCAAGCCTTTTTATATATAAAACTTATCAATAAAACTATTGCAGTGTGTGTGTTGAGGGGTATGTATGGGTGTTGTATGTGTAAAGATCAATTAAATTAAACGCCCTTACATTATCTTATATTTATTATCCATTTTAAATGAACAAACATCAGATTATCTAGAAAGAAAACAGCTTGTAAAACTGACGTGTTATGATTTTAAAACAATGTCTGAAGTGATAGCATCGCGAACATTGCAGTAACGGTTTAGGAAGTCCCTCAAACATTGCCATTTAACGAGATTAACAATAGTGTCTGGAACAGCCCTGAATTTTCTTAATTCCAGAATGATCAGACATGAGAAACTTTGGGCTAGTGAAGACGCGGTAATGCATACTATTTAAATATACGTTATGGTATGACTTACGATCAGGCAATTTAAGAGTTTATTTATGAACAGGCGTTCCATACTCTCTCTCTCTCAATCCCTCTCTCTCTCTCTATTTATCTATCTATTTATCTCTCTCTCTCTCTCTCTCTCTCTCTATATATATATATATATATATATATATATATATACACATATATATACATATATATATATTTATGTATATATATGCATATCTATGAATCTATCTATCTATCTATCTCTCTCTCCCTCTCTCTCTCTCTCTCTCTCTCTCTCTATATATATATATATATATATATATATGCATATATTGCATGCATAGATATATACATATACTAGTATATGGTAATATAAAATATTGTGTATGTATATATATATATATATATATATATATATATATATATGTATATATATTGTTTCATGTTTTACTCTAACGGTGCTGAATATATTAGTCGAGCATAGTAGTTGTTTACACATGTATCTATAGCCGGTAAGCGCGACAGAAATGTTTATATTTTATTATATCATGGAATTATTAACCACATCCGTTACTGTGGGAATGAAACATGGACGTTTCTGTTTTCTTTACTAACCACATATATTTACATCATAATATATATATATATATATATATATATATATATATATATATATATATATATATATATATATATATATATATATATATATACATATTGAATAAGTAATATATTCAATTTTTATCTAAAACTATTTTGAAACATGCATTAACAAATTTAGAAAGCACTGAAGCAAAATACTGGCATACTTTTATCCAACATTTATTTAAAAAATAAAATATGTGATTTTGGAGCTAATATATATGGACAGTAACATGCCTGATACCTGGCAAACTTAAAGACTGTAATAATATATATAGACAACAAAGATCCACGCAAAAAAAGTTTCTGAATGTAAAACGAAGATTGTGATTTATATTGGATCTGAAATCATTTTGAAGCTTATGTTCACGTTCGCAATGACATGCACAAATTTGTAAAGTAAAGAAGAAACTCCGCGCATTCACATATCCGTTCTGTCAGCAGAGAACAATGCATATTGACACGTTATATTACGGTGGGTATGATGAAGAAAAAGAATGTTAATATGTATTTTGAAATGTCGGTGTACGATTCTCATGGGTGTATAGTTTTAAAACTTTGAGGAGAGAAAGCAGCAGCGTTAAGGATAACATTTATTTCATCATTTTCTTAAAAAAAAATAATTAACGTTCTTAAAGTAAGTATTCATGTGTGTAAGTATTTCGCAAAATATCAGGGCTGTTTGTGTGTGCAACCTTTTATCTACCCGGGAATTCAATTCTGAGGGAACCCTCATAACAAAATTAAATATATTTTCTCGAATAAAGTCGTTCGAAATTTCAATGATTATATTCATTTCGTAATAAGTAGTGATGCTGTCATGCGTTTATGAAGATAACATACGGTATATTTATCGGTGTTCAATTTACATTATACTATGGGGCATTTCTCAGTCGTTGCCTGGATGAATATATATTTAAAACAACGTATATATATATATATATATATATATATATATATATATATATATATATATATATATATATATTCGTGTGACTTGTTGTGAATAGTCATACTTCTACGTTGATGAGTCTCGATTGAAAAGAGACAAAACGTATACGTCCGTAGATAATAAACAATAACAACTATTTTTCATATATATATATATATATATATATATATATATATATATATATATATATATATATATGAGGAATAATAGAAACAATGTTTCAGACAAAATGCAAAATAAAAATGGAATTAAATACAAGCGAATTAACAAACAAACAACAATATAAACAAACACGCATATAAAATCTCCACCAAGATATTTCAGTTGCTAGAAAGCAACCTTCTTAAGTTGGAAGTAAGAACTTTAATGAACAGAAATATAAAGTGTGCAAGACGCGCCGAAAAAGAAAACAGAAAAAAAACAGAAAAACAAAACAACAGTCGTAAAAAAGAGAGAACGAAAGAAAAAAATAAAGAAATACATAAATGGTGCGCATTAGCATTTGACGTAACTGTTACAAAAAAGGTAAAGCCGCAGCAGGTTTAATTACAAAGAAGGAGAAAAAGACAGAAAGAGGAATAAAAGTGAACATACTAGGCAAGCAAAAAATTGAGTCGTACGTAGGAAACATTCGGGGGAGGAGAGGAAGGAAATGTGGAAGAGGAATTAAAAGAAATGGCTTATTAAGCATCGTCGTATCGAGCTAATTTGTGTTCAAATAAAATGTGTGTTTTCAATGACCGTTTTAAAGTTTAAGAACCTGGGTCTCTGAAGAATTTCATTCTTGTTCCGCTGGATAAGCCAATACGTAATAAGACGACGGAGTTTAACATCGTGTATACATTTTATAGAATTGGCCATACGTGTGTTGCAATGATCACTGTAGGGAATTATTGTGACATACAACGCATTCGGGATGTCACTATTTTTTATTACACGGTTATATTCATTAATTATTTTATTTAAAAAAACGCCGAGTTGTACCAAAATATATTTTTCCACAATTAGCACATGGTATGGTCTATATTCCTGTTGTAGTATTAAATGTGCAATCTTCATTTGTTTATTTCAATCTATTTTGAACATGTTTTCATAGTAAATAAGGTAGTTGGATCGTTCTGAAACCATGTTAGAGAAGAGAAAAGAAAACATGTTTGTTACGTAAATTAGTGGAAAGGAAAACATTTCTTAGTATGAGTGTTGTAGTATTAGAAGATATTTTCGTATTTTAGAAATGTATATGTGTAGTTTTTTTTTAGCGGTGAGAATAACATGTTTGGGGTTCTTTAATTTTGTAAGACACTGTATCTTTGAGAGATATTTAGGGCTACAAATGCGTAGAGCTCTGAGAGAAAAAAAACTATAATCATACTATTTTAATGTAGTAATTGTGGTATGAGAAATAATTAATGTAATTACTTTTGTTGATTGGTTGCCGATGAACTTGAAATAAAAGTATTGTTTTATTTTGTGGATGAGCATGTACAGAAATGCTAAAGAAGTAGTGCGTTTACTCTGGAAAGTAAACTTACGCACACCTCAATTTGTGTTTGCCTGTCTACTATGTTCACGTTGATTCCTCTTTCCGTTCTTTCGTGTTACCTTGTATTTAAACTTACTGCGGATTTCCCTGTTTTTTTACAGTTACGTCAAACACTGATGCACATCATTTATTTAGTTATTTTATTTCAGATTCCTATTGACACTTCCCTCTTCAAAGTAGTTCTAATAAACAGGTAACCTCATTTTAGCACAGGGGAACTAAAATAATATATATGTATATATATTCTATTTATTTTGTTTCCACTCGCTATTTTCTATTTATTTAGTTTACTATTTTTAATTTATTAATTTAATTTAGTTTATTGAGTGTATAGTTTCATATATATATCCTGAAGTGAAACCTATCCTGTGTCTACACTTTTTTTCATATTTTACTCCTACAAATTATATTTTCTTGAAATTGTGTAGGTATAATATACAAGGGTCGTAAAATATTTGCATGTACCGATACATCATAATATATAATATGTGATTATTGGCGAGTATAAACATTTTTTAGCTCCAATTATTAAATAGAAAATAATGTTTTAAATCCGTATGTTTGCCATGTAATATGGTGTTGTAATTAAAACATGACTTTAAAATTAATGTCAGTTTCTTTTATGTAGTGGTTAGTGTTATTTAGGTGTTTAAGTGTATAAATGTATGCATTTTGGTGTACTAGACGATTCCTTTGCCGGTCGAATTGACAACATGTGCTTTAAAAATAGGCTGTTAAACTTTGTTTGAGCGCAATTTTGCAGTTTGGCAAACAACATAATAGCTGTTGTTAGTTAGCTGATGTAAAATAATTGGATATTAAACCACTAGTAAACAATTATCCGCGCATTTAGCATGGCGATTTCCTGTGCTAATGAAACATGCACGTGTGTATGTAGCTAAGTTGTCATATAGCTATATATATAGAAGGACTTGAATGCCTAATAGACACCACCCTCGGGTGTATTCAGTCTCGCTGTGCAGGGGTTTGTCAGAGACTCTGACATGAGGATAATTTTTACTTGAAGTACACCCTGCCCCAATATTTAAAAGAACATGACGTGCTGTCTGGTCAAGGGATCAAGCACGTCTCACGAATTGCGGACGGGGACATCTCTATTCACAGAGGGCAGCTTCGAATAAACATGTAGAAGCCGTCGACAACAAGGAAATGAATAATACAAAATATAAATAAAAACAAAAATACATACACCATGTGGGATAATGTAAGCAATAGTGTAAACGTCCTACTTCTGGAAATGGTGACTCAGCCAATACAGAGGCCAACCATGGTAAGCAGTCAGGGTTGAGACAATAGATTCTCGCCCCTATCTCCATCAAATACAACAACAACAAACAGAAACATAAGAGGCTTAACATCCCAACCATCGACTGTTGCACAAAAAAGGTTCTATTGTTTTGCTACCACTATTAAAATGTTCCACCACAAAAAATAACTTGCCAAAATTATAACAGCATGAGTCTGATATCTAAAGCCAAACTTGACTATATGGCATCAGAGGTGGCCCCCCTCATGAGAACCAATAAGTGTTTACTTGGAACCCCCATCAACATTCCCACAATTCTCATCATCGCCCAACACACCCACCACAGGTACAGCAGAATTCACATTACCATTCACCCATGAATGAAGCCGTAAAACTGTCTAGGTCCATGAGAAACTACCATAAAGCTATATAAACATCAGAATCCAATTTACCAAAGGGCTCCCTGACAAGTATACCAGCGCAATCAGCTGGCTATTTAGAATCAGAAGATAACATTTCATTGAACATAAGTTGTTCCTGACCAGTACCACCGAGGTGACTGGTAACACCTGACTCCCCATAATTACCTCACGAAGTACTATAACTATATTATGAGCAATTGACGTTTGAAGAAGAACTTGGGAATACAATTGAGGCAGTCCACATGATAAGGCTGGAGGAAAGATATCAACTGCCCAAAATCTAACCCTCAAGAACTATCAAGGCAGTAATACCAAACATAAACACGCCCTCCAAAGACTTGTTCTATCAAACATATCCCTTACGGAGCGAAATCAAGTAACATACGCTGTAGGATTTTACATTGTGAGAAAAACACTCCCTCAATTCAAAAAACAATGAGAGTCCAGAGCACGAGTCCCAACACCGCCGTGGAAACTGAAGATCCAGAAACAACTTACTTAGTCTCTCAAATTAAACGATTTTGTGCTGCCCCTACATTGCGGGGACGGCTGTGAAACACCACCTGCAGACTTAGTTTTAAATACAAAAAAATGTAGAAGACATTCAAAATCTTGCGAGGAAACACGACGGCAACATCCCAGTACTTGGGAAAAGAATTCTAGAAAAAGATAACAAGCACAGGACGAAAGTTGGGAACAGACAGCTCAAAAAGAATACACGACTATTCTTCCGAAATTTGTTTAATGTAAGATGTTACTTTTTTAATTACTGAAGAAATATTAACGTTCTTTGTTTGTTATTTACTTACGAAGTATTCAAGACTAAAAGGGCAAACATCACTAACATGTTTTGATTAGAAGTTTGAGGTCATATGATGTTTTTTATACATGCATACGATACATGAAACAGTGTTTGTTACTTGCTTACGGAATATTCCAGAATAAAACAAAACAAAAAAATCGCCTATAATATATATATATACACACACACACACACAAATATATATATATATATATATATATATATATATATATATATATATGCATATATATATATAAATGGAAGTGTTGTGACTTTCAAAACATCTATTATTTGAACGTTTCATTATGTGCAAATATGTCGAATTATAGTCACCTGTAATAATCATGTCTATGACATTAATAAACACATATTTTTGAGTCCTCTGTTTTGGAGAATTTGAAGTAACCCTCATGTGTGTCCATTATACACTGGTCGACGGTTACACTGCGGGTGTAATTTCCAGGGTTCTATAACTAGGTTAAATACATGAATCTGCATGTGTAGGACCCGGAATTGCTTGTGGTCAGACACTCCCCTTTCAAGTGTATGGATGTTCTCTGATCTCCTATTACTTTAAGCCAAATCTAATAGTACGATTATTTGTCAGGAAGGATTGTAGAAGTAAAATATCGTATACACCGGCTACCAAAGACAGCTACATAGAGTGATGCACACACTGATGTACGTTATGATTTTCTAATGAAATGAAACAGTATGTATAAATATTTTAAGATATTGAAACTTTAAGCTTAACTTAATGTACATTATGACAATAATTAGCATGAACACATCCATAAAACCTATATACACCTTTAAAAACACTTTAAACATACCTTTTTAAATGTACTGTTTGTTTGAATAGGTGCACTGACATGATCTATGTTACCCACATTTCTGATATGAATGTACGAGCCTATGTTGTACTTCAAGCTCTTCTGAAGTAAAATGGATCTAACACGAATAGAAGTAAAGCTGATTTCCTCTATCCCGGCCAGCTTTGACTCTGTGTCAACGACACCGGGTGTTACATGCAACGGGCCACCAACTTTGCTAATAATACGGGGATGTGGCTGTCAGCGCAAGAAAATACGTGGTCTTTGTTGAGATTCAGATTTGACATTGGAAATAAGATATTTGAACTCTTTAATTCCTGCTGTACGATCTTTTCACCTGAGTTTGCATGGTGTAGCTGCAGCGCTCTCGGACTTCCCTTTGAAACACAGTCGCACAGAATCAAAAGATTTAAAGTATTATATATGTATATATATATATATATATATAAATATATATATATATATATACATATATATACATATATATATAGTATATATATATTATATATATGTATATATATTTATATATTGATATGTAGTAATAACATGAAGAGATAAAGAGATATAGGCAGATGTCGATGACATTTATCTGATGTTCATCTAAAATCCATCTTGATATGGATCATGTAAGGTATTTGCCAAAACGTATGCACATTTTGAATTACTGCTTCAAACAGCTTAACATTATACAGATCTACGAAGAAAATAATAAAACCTATATTGGTATCAACATCTCATATAGAATGTTAGCAGTATCTTACCTGTTAATTTGAAGATCTCGGACGACGTTAATTACTTTCTTAAATATTTTACTTCGTACACTATTCAGCTAATAAATAAACAAAATAATGTTATTAGTATAACTATGTTGTGTATGAGACTAACTTACTAGTAAAACGACTTCGAACACAGTGCTACCTGCATGTAATGTCAATGGAGGTGATGCATGTTGAATTTACTAACATAGATCAGATACAATTACATTGCTCATAAAATAATCCCCTTTAATTTCATTTGAAAATCAGTTTCTGGTAAATGATAGATCACGATTTGAAGTTTCTGGTTCATACGTCTTTACCTATCGAATATTTTGAAAATCACATTTGATTTACACAAGTTATATCGTAATGCATGAAATTATTTTAATAGGGTGTTTACGGAATTGGGTTTCTCACACATTGCTGTTTGATACTAGAAAGTAGAAAAATGTACTTTATTTTAATTTTATTCACATAAATATAATTTTGTCTTTCTATTACAATAATCCATCGAAGTAGTTCAATCATATTTTAAAGTGTTACGATTGAACAGGATCTGCCTTAAATATAAAACTGAGCAGTGTGATGAATATAGCGCATTTTATAATTCCAGATTAAAACAATTGTTTTAAGAAAAATATGAACAATATGAATGCACATTGAATGAAGTTATTCCAATAACATTTGAAAAACATGTTTATTACTGAATTATTTTTAATGGATCTATTAATGAATATGTTTTTAAATATTTCTAATAGTTATAGAATTGATTGAAAGGATGCATTCTTAAATTGTTAAATGCCATCGATTCACTAGTTGTTATACTTAACCTAAACAAATGTAACGAAAATATTATTGAATATAAAATGTTGAATGATTGTAGAACACACAATTGCAAAGGACATAAACAATTTAAAAAAAAATAGGCAGTTAAATAAAGTGTAACGTGCCATCCTAATGTATTTAAGTTATATCAAATGAATAAAAGTAAACTATTAGGGCAACTCTAATAGTATATAAGAAATAAAGTATAACATGTATAGGTTACCTGAATGGTACAGACACCCAGATAAATAAAATAAATAAATAAATGAATAAAATATAACCACCGCAGGTAGATATGGAGTAGTAATTACATGAACGGATTCGTGTAAACGCTATACAATAAATTAGTATTGGAAATAATTTATACACTTATTTATTGAATAAGGCAAGGACAAATAACACATGAAAGGCGATACATTTTAATTAATCATCAATCAAATAGATAGATAGATCCGGTACTAAGATCGCTGTTTAGTTTTTAAATGCCCGAACCATTATATAATAGAACCCAGATTATGACACTTACACACTTATTTATATTAAGGCTGTGTACAGCAATTGCAACAAATTGACAGACTAAACCAACACGAAGAGTTTCGAACCACGGTCTCAGATATATACGAAATGTATTATCATAAGAAATAAGTTAACAAAAAATAGTGACACATAATATATATGTAATAGACTGAAAGTATATATATATATATATATATATATATACATATATATATATATATAAATTTATATGTATTTTACTTCATTAGACTTCAGTGGAAGTTTTGAATTATCATATGAAATAAGTTAACAACGAAAAGTGGCACATTACATATATGTAATAGAGTGAAATATATATATATATATATATATATATATATATATAAAAGAACGCAGTATCAGTGCAGTTCCAACGAGGGAAAATTATAAAGGAGTTAGGCTACCAACATTTGTAAAAAGTTTTTTTCAACATTTATTTATTATTTCATTGTTTTATCATTTTATAATTTGATATCATTGTTTTATCTTTTTATAATGTTATATTTGTTATGGTCGAGTAGGGTTAGGTTTCTTGATATTTTCATCACCTCTGGGAATCCTCAGGTAAAATGCATGGAGTTATTTTTACCGGTTGGTTTTATATACACAGCTGGCTAGTTAAGAGGGAGAGAGTAGTGGATAATGCACAAGCCCTGATGTGGAAACAATACTCAATGAATGGGCGGATGGTGGGTTTGTAGAGATACAGGATAATGTCAGATAGTAAGAGTTTACTAGCACGGTAGTCTTGGCAATGTATTCAATGTATGTGTTCCAATTCGTGTTACCTGTTAAGGTCAGACCGAGGTGTTTGAATGTTGAACTCTCGTGTAGGGTGTAAGTTGTCGCTGCACATTCCGAGGTGAACCATTAGCGAGAGTGGGTTTGCTAAATAATTTTCGCAGGGGGACATAGGAGTCCATGTCTGATTTGACCCATTCAGTAAACTCATTTGCACTGATCAGCATGGAGTAAGAATGTTCCCTGTATTGGGCGTCGCTGATGTGATCTCTGATTGACTCAAAATCAGCCAGCTCGTAGTATGTCGTTATTTTGAGCAACGGCTCATCAGCTCTTGGACGATTTTTAGGGTGGTATGAATCATTAGCACAATGTAGTGAGAATTCTCGACTGAGCTATGAGCCCTCGTCTCAGTAGATTCGGGCATTTATGCCAAGAACAGGTCTAAAAGTAACGCTTGCTGGTCTAATGGATCGGGGATGCAGAAAGTGACAGTCTGAGAGAAAGAAAAAGCTAAAGAGAAATTATAGATAGAGTTGCCGGCTGCGTTCGTAAGGCTGCTGACTCCCAACCAGTCACGGTGGTGTGCATTAAAATCCCCAAATGCATGTAACTGTGCATCCGAATCAAGTGAGAGTGTTCTATCTATGCTTTCAGAGACAGCGTTCAGCAGGGTACAGTCCTGAGTCGAAGGGGAACGGTATAATAAATATAAGAAACTAAAGCTGTGAGGTAAAGTAAACCTTACACACTTGTAGTCTTGGTCATCTGATACTAAACTATGTTTTTTTTTAGTCAGAGGTTGAATGTTCTGAACATACACTCCTAGCCCGTGCATATGTTTGTCAGAGCATCTACGGTAGAATGGGAGGTAGTCAGTCATGTCATATTTCTGAGAGTAGATTGAGGATTGATAATTTGTTTCACTTAGTGCTGGGATATCTGGGGAGTTTGTCAAGAGAAAGGTGTTTACATCGTTGATGTTTGTTCTAAGTCCGCGGATATTTGTGAATGCGAGTCTCAAGGACGGAGGCGAAGGTGTTTTGTTGTATGTGTCTGGTTTAAGTTTTATTTTATTTTTTGTAATAACATGTTTGTTTTTATATAGAGCGTGGGTTGCAATGTGGGGGCTTGTTATGTTCCTATAAGCTCACACAGACATTCCATTAGTCGCGACCTAGTCCATGGGTGTTGTGATTCCAGAAAGCACACCGACATGACACGTACAACTATGCACGTTATTATGCAACTGATGATGGGGCAGTCGTTCTTAGCGTAACATAAGAGTTAGGGACCCGATCATGTCAGTCGGAAACAGCAGCCAGACAAGCTCTATAATCTGTACCTTAAACCTGTCGGAACAGAAGCGACGCAGACTGGTCATGTAAGACTTAGTGACGAAAAGACTTCCCTCAAGTTACCAACATAAAGAGAAAAATACGGTGTTCTTTGTATAAGTAAGGAAACAAGGCCGAACACTGGGTGTTTTGAGGCGCCCCTGCGCTGGAGACTCTGCGTGTGGCAATTAGACAACGGCGTGCAAAAGCCAGCGATATGCAGAACCTATATACTCCTTAAGCAAGTGTAGGTTTGAAAACCGGATATTTAGTTGGAGATTACAGCTCAAACAAGGTTGTTGATCATGACTAAGGCGACCTCCGTCGCCAACGGTTTGTTACCACGACGTAAGTAGTTGGCAGCAAGGTTTTATTAACATAGATTTCCTTCTCTGAGATGGATAACCTGAAAAGGTCTTACTAGTCCAACACACCGAGACGATAAAATAGGCTGCGCCCGTGTACAAATCGGGTATTTCCAGGCCCCCGAAGGTTGAGAAAAATGTTGAATATATATATATATATATATATATATATATATATATATATATATAATGAAGAAGAATGGAAAGGAATTAGAGAAGAAAAAGCCAAATGATAATTCAATTCAATTGCTCAAAGCAAGGTATATTCCGCAAAAAAGGCAATTTATTCAAGTTAAATTTTCCTCAAGCCAGGCTTTTCAAAGATCAAAATCTTGTCATCAGGATATTGAGCTGTATACTCTTCACAATAGGTTTTACTTTTCCTAAAAGTTCGCTTTTAGTACACCACTTTATATATATATATATATATATGAATATATGTAGATATAAGTTTACCGTATACTCCAAAGGGAACAGAAAGTTAAAGATAAGTTTCCTCTCACAAGTAAGTACAAATAAGAGAAAAAGATATAACACCAGGGCGGCGTGTGAGTTCAGGAATGGCTTGTGTGAAAGCAATTTGACGCTGATGTATATACACATATATACATATACATATACATATATATATATATATATATATATATATATAAATGTATATATATATATATATATTATATATATATATATATATATATATATATATATATATATATATATATATATATATATGTGTGTGTGTGTGTGGGTGTGTGTGTATGTGGGCGCATACAAACTTATCATCATTTTGGCAAACCGATGTATGTGCACGTACACATAAATAATGTACTACGTACCGTCATGCTTAACATGTGGAAAACTTTTAAAAAAACTCAAACAGGAGCACATCATTTATGTTTTGACGTGCTCGGGTGATGGTGTTTAGACAAATGTTTTAACACTATAAACTGTGTATTTGATCATTATTTTAAGTTGAATCTTAGATGTGGGTTGATGGGATGAGTAAACATTTAACGAAAAAGAAGATGGGTACATTTACCTATGTATTTATTCGTTGAGATATTTATGTATTTCTTATTTTAATTAGCAATGTATTTTTAACATATTATTTACTTTATCCTTAAATTATTTACCAGCACATAAGCACATGTATACGCAACATACATATGTGTGTATGTATATATTCATATGCATATACACAATCACCTACATACAAGGAAATAATATACATACACAAAAATATATTCGAACAAAAATAGAAATTCAGATCAAGGCTGTGTACCCTATACCACACTATGTGCATGCGTCGCGCATAATGTCTACATATAAATGAAATTAATTACATAAATCATGTTCATATTTGTTTAGATATTTGTTCCTATATATGTTTGTGCCTATACCGATGTTCACACACATGTAGACATAAATAGATTAGTAATAATAAACAGAATCTGACTAAAATACTTAGAAAAATATAAATACATACATTACTTGTTTAACTCTTAACACTGCAGGTGTTTCATTTCTCCAGCAGTAATTTCAATTAATAATGTTATTTACATGTATGTCGGTATGCATATACTTGTATATGCCTATATACCTATACCTACACATATATGTATGGGGCGTGTTCATATGCTTATTTGCTGGTGAATAATTTAATAATAAATAATATAAAAACTGAATTAATAATAAAAATGAAAAATAAATGCATACACCAACTAATGAATAAATAGGTAAATATATCAGGTGTTTTTCGTAAACTCTTTACTTATCCCATTAAGCAACAATAACAATTCATCTTAAAATAATGATGAACGCACACTTTTATATTCTCAATAGAACGTGTCTCAAAACCTTAACCCCCGTACGTAAGAAGAATATATAATAGTTTCTGTTCTATTGTTATTGTTTTTTTACAAATGTACATGGTAAATTATGTATGTGTGTGTGCATATATATACATATATATATATATATATATATATATATATATATATATATATATATATATATATATATATGTGCGTGTGTTTCAAAGTTATTAAATGTTTGTATGCTTACACACACATACACCCACACACGCACATACACACACACACACACACACATATATATATATATGTATATATTAATCCAGGTAGGGTAAAAATCAACAGGGTAGAAATCCAAAGGGAATCAAACCGGGTTTATAATAGAGTGCTTGGCTGGATAAAAAGGGGGGGTCGGGGGAGATGAAACAAGAGAGAAATAGAGGAGATAAAGAAAGAGAAGGAGGGGAGGTGTCAATGTTGTCGTGTCTGCTTCCTGTATATTGCGTTGTCTCAATTTATTTCAATGCAGACACATAACAATTGTTTCATCTCCCCCGACCCCTATTTTTATCCAGCCCAGCGCTGGATAAAAATAAATATGAATTTAACTCGAATCTTACATTAACCATTCTCAGCCCGCAACATTTCTTAAATTGCTATAGACATCCACCCCTAACACCCCTCTACCCCTCTCCCCTTTCCCTTTCTTTTTCTTTTTCCTTGAACCCCCCCCCCCCTACCCTAGCTAAGCGTTGGATAAAAATAAAAAATAAAAATATAAATAGCTGTAAATTAAACTTTTCTAACGGCAATTATATTTTTCTTCTTTTTCCTTCTCTTCTCTTTTTCTTTTCCTCGCCCCCCCCCCTTTCTACCTTAGCTCAGCGTTGGATATAAAAAAAAAAATGAAAATATTAATTTCTAACGGCAATCATATTTTTAAAATCGGTCACATGACTTTTATTTCTTTCTCCTCTTCTTTTTTGCTTGACTTCATTCTCCCTGGAATTCAGCAACCAGGTTGGATCAAAAAATAATTCTCTGCCTGATGAGACCTCAGCTGTTGAGAGCTGTAGATCGATAACATCGACATGCCAGTGTAGGAGACCTTGTACATGTTTGAATAAAAGCATTCACTATATATATATGTATATATATATATATATATATATATATATATATATATGCGTCAGTCAAACATACAACATCTCTCTACGCCTCACCTTGTTTTCTCGCCATCCCCACTCCCGCCCTCGCTCTCATCACATCTTACCACCATACTATGTTTGTCTCTTGTCTCTCTCATCTCAATGCTAAATTTTAAAAAAATCAACTGGCATGTATCGTATGCCCCTTTTTCTAATTAAAATTAATCATGGCTTCGACCAACGTTCACCCCTGCTCCATCCACAGTAATTATAATACTTCTCCTACTTCCTAATGATACTATACTCCAAACTGCCGCTTACCACTACAGCCATATATATGTATTTCATATTTTGATTTTTTTGCGAAAGCAGCCGCAGGTTCTAAGCACTCTCCCGCCCCTACAGTATTTTTGAATATTCTGTACTGGTAACACTTTTTCTTCAGACGAATCATACTAATTAAGTCCTAAAATAAATACGAAACTTTGATAAATATATAAATAGTATTTTTTGTTTTCTTTTTTATTTAATTTCCATTACGTATGAACACTTTCTTTCTTTTCTTCATATATATATATATATATATATATATATATATATATATATATATATATATATATATATATATATATATATATATATATATATATTCTTCCAGTGGATGTTTCTCTACAACGATCGTTTAATTTTTTCTCTGACTTTCTATAACACGTGTTGCTAAAGGTGCTGATGAAGCGACGTTTTGGATTAGCTCTATTATTTTATAAAATTAAATGAAATAAAGTATTTCCAAAAGGTTTTGGAAAAATCGCACGCCATACTGCACATAGTGTTCTAATTATTGGAACAATTGTTATGCTTTAATTCTATTAAATGTGTTCATATATACACCCCCCATACACACACATATATATATATATATATATATATATATATATATATATATATATATATATATATATATATATATATATATATATATATAGTTATCTAGGTAATATCTGTATCCACAGGATAAAACCTCGAAACATTTTTACTGTTTCAATATAATAGTGCTCGATAATAAATAAAGCTATTTATTTGTAATTAACATTTTTACTTATACACACATAGTTTAGCTACACATAAACAAGCTGTTTCAATCGCAACTTTTATAAGCCCGTTGTTTATACTTTTGATTCATTAAATGAAGCACATAACTATCCGTTTAAGTCACATGAATTAATTCAAAATATTAACACCGAAAATAAACATTCCGTTAAACTCGTATACATTTACATTAGCCAGTTCGTCAAATGGAGACTAATTTTGTAAACATGATATTTCTACTGTATATGTTAGAAGACTTAAAGTGGGTTTGTCCTTGCGCGGTGTACACGATGATACATCTGATGACACTATATAATTGTGTAACCCCCGCAACGTCAGACCCATTTAATTTCAATGAACACTAACAGTAGAGGTTTATTTGTTACCCATACAATTCTGGTTACATTTATTAACATCTATTTTTTTTAAAATATTTGCTCCATTCGTCGCATAATTTAAAATGTTCATATTTGCAAAAGAAAAAGATATTCATTTTATATATGATATTATTCGTCTTTAATTGTGTAAAGGATACTCACCTTACTTTAATCTCAATTTAATAATCTACTGATGTTTCTAAAATCCATAGTGTCACGGTAGTTCTTCAAATGTTGTATGTTAATTGACACCTTCTCTTAACCACAAATCAGAGTTTATGAAGATATAACTTTTTTTTTATTTCTCTAATTTCTATCTGCATCCGGGAACACATTTTATATGCACCTAGGGATATTGCGTGTCCTTGTACAACAGGCAATAATAACCTAAAAATAGACATACAAATATGAACTCAAATGATAAAAAATGCATGTTTCACTAAGAAGAATTGAAACATACAGATCTGCTTTGATGAGTTCGTACATATTTACATTTCAGAATGATTAAATTTTACAAATTGTTAAGGAATTTTCACATACTTGCGACTAATCATTCTATTGCTTTCTGTAGAAAAATGGCAATTAATGAGTGGTATTAAAATAGCATATGTGTGAAGCAATACTACTTAGGAAACAGTGACTTATCCACGTGTTTTTCGTGAATGAGGACGTATTACATAATAAAATATTAACCTTAAACACGCTAGTGTTGTAATTACTTGAGAACACTCAGGAAATTGAAAAAAAGCAGTTGTCACACAATCGCTGGCATCATGCTGGACATTAATTTTAATTTCGTAAAGGTTACGATATTCTGACATTCTAAAATGAAGTGCAATCGTTGGAACAATAACCTTTGTATAAGAGCACTATATGGCCTTAAATATATTCCCCATACAATTAAAATAGCTATAGCAGGTTCAATTTCGATCCGATCTTCTTTGGGCATATATATATATATATATATATATATATATACTTGACAAATACCATTGAATATGACTGAAAACTTATGCATAGATAGCTCTTTCAGGATCCTCTCTATTAGTCGAATCAGGGTTTTTTTTTCGGCGAATAATTGGCCGATGGACCTGCCATAATCGTTATTGTCCCAAGTACAATCGAGAAAATCAGAGTCAATATTCAGGTGAGTGAGGTATATACTATGGTGTTAATAAATATAAGTAGTGTAGGCAGAAATTAAATTATTAATACGGAACTAAAGTAAGAATTATACATATTTTAGAATAATCAAGAGTGGATATGATGGGGTCGAAATTATTTAAGACACTAACGACTATGGCAGATTCCGCGGCCAATTCCACACTAAAACAACGAGCCTTATTCGGCTAATAGGAAAGGTCATCAAAAAGATATCCAAATGAGTTGTCTGTCATATTGAATTATTATTTAAGAAATAACTGATTTTCATTGATTATATTTAACATGTTTTAAAATTATTGTTTATAGTTTTAATGTTACAAATTATATTTATATATAGACATTTATTATTTTAATTCAAATATATTGATAAACTGAACGTAGCACCAATTTATTTTTTGAAAGTCTCAATACAAAGTTAAATTAACCTAGACCAACAGCAAAAATAGGGAAAAGTTTTTTTTTCAAATACTTCTTTAGTTTTTGACTGATTCGTCCGATTTTCCATTTCTTGACAACACGTGTTAATTGGTAAATCCCATACTGTTTCACCAATTCTATTCGAAATTAATTATGGTGGTTAATACACACTTGTTTATTGTTTTTAATAGTTCCGTTTAAAGTTACGTTGGTAATAATTAACCGTCGATTTAAGTATGTTATCCAATCACAGTTCCGGCTATTTTGTTGTTTTTTAGAATAGGTAGTCTATCGAACTTTTTTCATGCATGCGGTTTACTTATCGACACGTCTGAACCATAGTCTAGTTGTAACTTGATATTTTGATTCAGGATATAACCATGTGCGTCTTGTTACTTTGTGTTAATGTATTTTATCCGAAGGTTATTCTGTTTATTAGTTATTCAGTGCGAACTCTTGTGTTGTACTTTATTACTAGATATACACGTTTTAAAACGGTATGGTAATCTATAACATACTTACAAAGATTAACAATGGAAACATGTTTTCATTGGAGTGACTTGTGTTTGTAAGTGCGTGTGTTTTATAATGGCCCTATGGGAATGGACGTATCTGCTGGAAATCATTGGTTTGACTTGCGCGAATTAACGCGGGGTGGATCCGGCAGTCGAGTGCAGAATAGGGCCTGTGCTCACAGTCGAAAATTACAAACGTGACTAATTCACCGCGTGACGAGATCCCAGATCAAGAGTCAATGTGCACCGGCGAGAGGCTATGTGACGTCACAGGCCTTTGCGTGGATAACTGAGGGGTCCGTGACGTCACTCGTTTTTCGTGAGAAGCGAGTTTTAGTGAGTTTAGGTTTTGAGCCGAACCGCTGAGACGTTATTTTTAGCATGTAGTCTACAACTGATTAAGGAAATATTTCTCTAAGAAAATACAGTGAAATATCTCTTCCTCCCCCTGCACGAATGATTGAGATTTATTTGATAAGTTACTACAATAAAGTAGCAATGTGCTTTCTCTCTCTTTCGACGTAGTGAATGTATTTCAGCTGACGGATACCTTTGCCTGAATAAAAACAAATTGAAAGTTAAAGGATTGTGTGTCGATTGCGACGGCCATGAGGCTCTTTGTTGCAGCGGCGTGGTTCACGGCAGGAAAAAAGAAGACATAATTCAACCACTAGACGACATCGAGACGGCGATCTTCTACACGGCGAGGGAGAAATCTAAGGTATGCAAACAATATATGAACTATCTGATTTATGATGTTTTAAAAATGTGAACTGCCACATCCCTTTCTGGGACGAGTATAAACAACGAGTGATTCCGCGGCATAAGAGTAGGGTAATACAACTAGTTTTTAAGGGGAGTTGAAATGTAATTTCTGACGTATGTTTCTTATGCGAGCAATGCCCTAGTAGTCGATCTTTTTAGAATCTTGTTTAACACTTCCACATTTCTCGTAGTGTTTAGCTAATTTCTGTGAGGTACAATTTGGCTCAGTTTCGTTAATTGTTTTCAACTCCAAGTCTTATTACTTGGTTTTGGGATGGAACAATTCTTTGCACATATATTAGGCATGCGTAAAGTTATTCGCGCGGAGTTTAGCTTGATTTAAATCGTCGCAGTGTTTATTTACGATTGGCGAGAAAGTCGAGTAGTCTTCGCTTTTTTTATAAAGTTCATGCCCTTCTACTGTTTGGTCGACCGGAGAAGTTTTAGGGCTTAATTATTCTGTTGAAAGTTTGACACAGAAAATTCGAGTCGTTGTTTTTTTAGTAAAATATAGTTTACGATTTTTTTATGTTCGGCTTTACCTAATCTGCCCAATTTTCCACACACTGTTTTATATAGATAATCATACCTTCTAATATATGAGGCGAACGTTTTATACTCGCCTAGGGAATATGTGAAATGTGCAATTGCACTCGAAAAAAAAAATTAGAGAAAAAACACTTTCGTTTATTTTGTTTTACTCCTAGGCAACATTGTTTGTTGTACTACCTGCATTTTGTCGTTTTTTGTTGTTGTTGGATTTATCAGTTACGCCATAGTTGCTTTGAAAGATTACACGTTTAGATGTGTCTGTATAGAATATGTATTTACTGTCTGTTATTCTATTATATTACGTTACTTACGTAATATAACTTGTAAAGAGATAAAGCAACAGTATAAAACCTTTATGTTGGCAAAAAATAAACCCATTTATTTTTTGAGAAGTTTTCACAGTAAGCATTTAGTCAGAAATGAAATAAGATTAATTATTTCAGCGGTGGTATACTTTTTTTTGGAGTGAAAACGAGCTAATGTATCCCTTTGCTTGTTAAAAATAAAGATAGTGCCGAAATAGAAATAATCAAATTACTGAATTTTTTCTTTGAAAAAAATGTTGATTAATTCGTAAGTAAAACAGAACAAAAGTAATATATTTGTCTTAAAACATGCGACTTTCAAGTTTTTTTCTCTTTTATTCTGCTGATGAAGCTTGTTGTTTTAACTTTAGAGATTGTCGAATAATTTCTGTTTTTCCACGTTGGCTATTGTAAGGTTCTCAAATGAAAGCCCCTTTATGTTATGTTCCTCGTCGCCAGTTGTTGGGAGCGTGTAAGGGTTCGGAAATAATCTACGAACTCGGGATTCAATGAAACAAACTCTATTGAAGGAAATATAAATACAGCATATAAAGAGAGGTGTTGAACGTCATTCTGACTTCCAGTATTAGACTGAGTTGGTATCTACTCAGATAGACATGCTCTCTAAGTATGCATAGTGACGCGGAACGGTGTGTATATATATATATATATATATATATATATATATATATATATATATACGTAAAGGTAAGTACCACAACAAATTCTGATCTGAAAAAAAGAATCCAATCAATCTCTTTTGGTATGCATTAAATCCATTGCATATAAAGTAAACTTCACAAAATATAAGTTAAGCTGGCATAACACCGTCTCTTGTTTTACCGTCCTGAAAGATGTAAACGTTGTGCGTCGAAAAAATACAATATTTAAAGCAAGTGAAGAGATGAAATAAAATAAAAAAGCAAAATTAAAATCACGTTGTAAAAAAGAAAATGAGTTTCAGAACATACGATGATCGGTAATCTAAACCGCTCAATTGTCACATTATTATTAAGAACTTTACCTGCCCCTTCGACGTGTAAATATTAAAAATTTTCTATTTATTTCCAAATTTATTTTTGATTTACCTTACCACACCTTGTTTGAAATTTAAATGTATTTGTTCATTATCAACTTATGTTTTTTTTATATATTTTTATATTGCTCTTTCCACGTACTTTTATTTTATTTAAGTGTTCTGCCCACATCGTATTTAACCTCTTCCTACTTCCTTACTCTTCCATCTACTTCTCCCACAACTATCTTCCTTACTAGCTGTCTGCAATTCTTTTTTCTCACTTTCATCTCTAACTTCTCCTCTCCTCACGTAGCCCACATACTACATATTGTATCAATTTCCGCCTCCGTATTTTACCACCCCTTTTTTTGCTAGAATCTGTCTTGCATTGCATGTCGAGTTAATTGTTAACAGTAGAATGTTTTACCAAATAAATATACCCAACCGAATCTACCGACATATCTTGGTTCAGCTGTGTGTGTGTCTTTATTTCTACTAGAATGTTAACTTATTTATCCACTATTTCCTACAATAATTGTCGATATATATACATATATATATATATATATATATGTGTGTGGGTGTGGGGGTGCGTGTTTGTCTACATATGTGTGTATGCATAAATTTACAAAACCTGGCATACCTAGTCACATTTTCCGAAGTGTTTACAGTGGACTTTTAAATCATTAAATATAAGTTTGCAAATTTTAATCGAATTTTCAAATTTCAACTTAACATTAAAAATCATTTATTTTTCAATTGACTGTCCCTTTTCGCCACGCCGTTCAAGAACAAGAAATGTGTGTTGTTATTCGCTTGATGGTGTGAATAATGGATGTTCTTAAA
Source organism: Sepiola atlantica (assembly GCA_963556195.1). Lineage (NCBI taxonomy): Eukaryota > Metazoa > Mollusca > Cephalopoda > Sepiida > Sepiolidae > Sepiola > Sepiola atlantica. The sequence goes on from OY744540.1 coordinate 52,944,763, forward strand.
CAATTTAGAGTGTTATTTTCATCGTTTATAAATACAGAGATATTTACTGAAGCGATATTGATTGACTACGGAGTATACATGAGAAAAGGGGTCAAACAACTGATAATGATGATGTAAATAATCTAAAATTGAGTAAAGTAACTTCATGGATTTATTTTAAATTACAATAAATTAGAACATGTTAAATATCATGACTCTTGAATAAAACAACATCTCAAAAGTAAATAATAATTTAACGTATATTATTTATTTTAAAGCTACTAAGTAAAAATAATTAAGGAAACAAACATTTATCAAGTTAGCTTTAGTATCACAAGCACACCCATAAATATGTATATTTATATATAGAATGAAATATTGTCATAAAAAAGTTAACTAAATAACACCTTGGTGTTTCGTTCTCAGTAGAACACATTACGAATTGCCAGATTTCGGTAGCATATTTGTCAGAGGTCCATTTGTATACAACTACTACGCGCAATTCAGTTATGGAGGATTGCTTAAATAAATAGTGAACACACACACACATACACACATATATATAAATATATATGTATATATATATATGCATATATTTATATATATATATATATATATATATATATATATATAAATATATATTTTGTATGATACTATAATTTATGGCCATATACATTACATTCTTCTTATAGAATCATATGTAAGAAACTTAATTTCTAGCCGCATGAGTCCATAAAATAAATAATTTTTTTGATAGTCTCAAATATGCTTATTTACATATAACACACACACACACACATGCAGGACCTTGAATGCCATCTATATATTCCTGGACGATTCTGTAATTGGCATTGCGTTGCCACGAACGGCATTGCTGTTCCGGGCTTATTAGAGAGAAGGAGTCAGAACAAGTGGCGTCCCAGTTAAGCGGCTTTCCGACGCGAAACGTAAATACCATCACCCCGTCGGGCATGCGAACGTCACTTTTATCTACGCCGATTGGCCCGAGAATTGATGAAAGACCTAGCGACTCGAGACCTCGCTGTTTGTGGATATTGCTGATCAAATACTTCGCCTGTTTCGGGTTTCGAAAACAAATTTACGCCATGACTGGTTAACTTTCCGAACTGATCCGGGTATAAGAGTGTTCAGCGTAGGGCCTTGGTGCATGTATAATTGCAAACGGAAGACCGAGCGGAAAAAAAAAACGAACAGAGTTCTACTACAACTGTGATAGATAAGGGTCTTATATATATATATATATATATATATATATATATATATATATATATATATATATATATATACACACGGTGGTTTAAAGCAACCTCTTCGGTGAACCGTAGAGTAGTTGGATATAGTATACCATCTCTTCAGGGACACCGTTTAGTCGGAGCAGATACGAACTCCTATTGTGCGTCACGTTAGCAGAGGTATTTAGCCTTTCGAGTCAGGCAATACAGAGTAGTTTCCATATCTTGGCATGGTTATTTATAAGAGGCCGCGCGGTGTGGATGGCATCTTACCTTATTCGAACCGATTTCGCGTGGTCAGATATTTGCTCAAAAAGCCTCATCGTAAGTGAGATGATTTCCATTTACTGATAGTGCCTCATCGGGATTGCTTTATCTCCTAAAGCTTGCAACAGCGACATTGCGTTTCCAACAAATGTATACTTTCGTGTCTGCGATTATTCAATTACAACTACGGAGAAAAGATCAAGCGTTGAGTGCGCTAAACTTTGGGCAAGATCTCCCTAGAACTATTCGCCTTGTGCGGTCGCATACATTGTGCAGCCTCACATATGTCAACAACTGTGATCGAGTTTACACTATCCGTGACATTGTTGTCAGTGGGTCGCTCATCCGTCGATATTTTCTTGAAATATTGTCGATAGCTGTCGACGACCTTACCTTTTTCAATGATCAGCGTGCCACACTCGGCGTTTATGCCGGACAATTGATCCAATTATTCGATTTTGCTGTGACGTGCCTTGCAACGAGTTAACAGTCGCCTTTGTCTTCGCGCATGTCGATGTTTAAAAAGAGCTAGATATAATTGTCTGTTTTTACGATACCAGAGATGTTTATTAAAAATGTGTGATGCTCTGTTCCCGTGCCAATTACACCGGTACTTGTCAGCAAGAATGCTGTTATATCGTGGTCCATATCAATGTAAGTGTTTCTATTAAATGACTTCTAGGCTTTATCGAACCCAGTTCACCAATGTGTTCCATGAGCGGGCGTAAAGTGATTCTACTGACGAAGATACGTATTCATATTTCCATAGCCACTCATTCACGCGTGCGGGCCGTTTTGATATAGACGAATTTGTGTCGACGCCCCGACGTGCTAAATGAAAATCATCGAAATGGTTTCTTATTTACTTGCCTCCGGACGACGACAACGTTAGACACAAGCTTTAATGTTGGGAATCCTCAGCTCCCCAAAATACAACTTGCATCAGACTGGAACATGTGTTTTAGTGACCGATGACCAAAACAGTAAGTGTGGCATGAGTATAGAGCTACACTTGCTTCTAGTAAAAAGGCTAATTAGACTAATCACCGGGCAATGTAATAATGCACTCTTCCGTATGTTATTACTTTAGAACTAATTACGGCTCGTCGATCATGTATTTTGGTGTACGTATTCATGCTGCAGCAGACACACAGATGTGATTCGGGCTTCAGTTTAAGAAATAAAGAAAAACACTCGCTCAATATGTATTCAATTGAAATTATGTTAAAAACTGTACATATGTCTACTTTTTTACTTGAATCAGGCTTACTTTAGACATACACTCTATACGTCTGACAATGTTATTCTAGAATAACTCCCACAATAAATGTATTATATGTATTTCATTCGATAATAAAATAATAGTAAACGTTTATTAAAGATATATTCTTTTTTTTAAGCAAGAAAGTGTATGTTGTTTTCGTATGTGAAATGTCCGCTATTTATTTATGCGAAAATGGTAAATAAAAGTGTGACGATTACAACAAAATACAGCGTGTGTTAATGTTTACATTCAAAAGTACAATTTTAATTATGGATTTAAACACAGTTTGTGAAGGTGTATTTATCTAGTTAGGTTATATTTGAAAATTATACGAAAGCTTTCTTTCTAGCCAGAAATGCAAGCATGTTATAGCCTAAATCTGTGAAACGCAGCTATACAGAAGAAGAAAGTGTGCATTGGAGACCGGTTATCACATACAATCTACACTGATCGATGAGGCAGCCAAATATCATGAATAATGATTCATTAATTATTGAACAGCAAATTGTCTATATACATGAAATAATAATAATATTTAATTGTAATTCCAAAGTAATGAGATGAACAGATTTTAACATTAATACTAAGTATACGGACGTATTTTAAATAAATTTTCTGCTGCTTACGAAGTTGGCGTTCATTTTTTAATGAGGTATTTTAAGATAGAGACCATTGACAAGTAATCTGTACGGTTAATTAAATCTACAAATATATGTAAAAGTGTTACATCTCATGTTGTTTCCACTTCTAATTTTAACAGAATTAAAATGCAAGTGTTTAAAATCTATTTAGAATAAACAAATAATATTGTATAGAGGAAATTTGCTTAGTATAGCAAAAAGTTTATTTATCTTAAATTCACATTTGCTGCTGACAAGTAAGATGACCTCCCCCGCAAACAAATGCCAAACAATAGTTAATTTATGTGCGATGTAAATGCATTGACAAAATATTTGGTTTTGTTAAAGAGCAGCGGCCAATAAAAGAAAGGTTACGACCGCCTCAGTTCTCACAATAAACACACACGCACACACACCCCCACACACATATATATATATATATATATATATATATATATATATATATATATATATATATATATATATATATATATAGTAGTAAGTTTTTGAAAGGCTGTGGGCAATGCAATTCCGGGTAAGATGCAAGTTGAAAGGAAAGGAACAAAAACAATAAAAATAAATCGAATACGTTATAAGACTTACTATTTATTTTTCCTTTTTTTTCCTTTTATTTTATTTTTTTTTTCTTACATAACAGCAAGAGTGTTTTAGCTGTTCGTGTGATGTCCGGGTGATTAAAAATCACTATTTGATATTTCGGGAAAAGACATCCCTTTTTCAAAAATAATTAGACCAGAAGAAGAAGAATATTTTATTCTTCTCCGACTGTGTAGAGAATATATATATATATATATATATATATATATATATATATATATATATATATATATATATATATATATATACATATATATGCATATGTTTATATATGTATATGCTTATATATATATATATGTAAATGCGTTGACATAATATTTATATTTATTAAAGAGCAGTGGTCAACAAAAAAAGGTTACGACCACCTTAGCTCAGACACTCACACACACACCCATACACACACACACATATATGTATATATATATTATATATATATATATATATATATATATATATATATATATATATATATATATATATATATATATATGTTACCTTCGCAATAGATAACGAATTACAGGAACGCATTCATAAAAGTTGCCAACGTTCTATCGAATTAGAAATGAAATAATTTCCGATTCCATTGAAAGAAGTAATAGCACATACATATTAATTTAAACAAAGAAAACACAATTTTCTTGACACAGTTTCCCTGAACATTAATTAACGTACCGTTGTTTATATGCGTTCATATGTTATGTCGTTGCGTTCATTATGTATTTGCGAATATGCATAACGCCCACTTCTTTTAAGACAGTTGTAATTATAGATGAATGAGCAATATATGTTGTTGAAATTTACAAGTGAATGAGTATATCAATCAATTATCTTAAATCGTCTTTTCTTATTGCTTTAGAAAGAATGCGGCTTTTTGATTAAAGAAATGTGGTATTAAACAGAGAATATATAAATTATTTCTATGCATTCATCATAATTATATAACATTCCTTTGTGATTAGTTAATTCGTAATTAAAATGTAAGGTTGCAGTAAAATTTAAATGTATGACATTCTTTTCTTTCGCTGTTAAATGCTCATCAATCTCTGTATTTTGGTTTACCTTATTTGTTAGCTACAAGAAAGCTCATATAATACATTATTCCGATAAAAGATAACCATACAGAAATCCAATCAATGTTAAACAATTTTGAGACAGTACGATGTACTCTTGTGTTATGTTAAACTATCCTCTGCTGTTATAATAAAGTGATGTATATATTTCGAGGTATGTGGTCATCGTACAGATCCGAAGTGGTCATAATACAGATGGTTACATTGAAAAATGAATACATCAGAGTAAAGACTACACTACAAACTTGGTATCATACTAAATAGCAGTCGTGTTAAAATGACAAACCTATTTGCTAAACTCTTTTAGCCGATTACAAGTAAGAGTAATAATCGTAAGACTCCAAAGTGTTGTTATTAACTGTATTTCTTAACCCACTGAATTAGAGTGACAGGCAAACACAAATGAGAGTACAGAGAGACAACCTTAAGATATGTTAATCATCCCCGTGGTCACAAAATAACAGTGTGTAATTTAGAAAACAAAATAGTTGTTTTAAGAAAAAATATTCACATAGATTTTCACCATCTGTGGAATCACTTGAATTAATGTTAAATTACTTTATTAATTATTATATTTCTGAATTTACAATGTGTTTCCTTTTAAATGAAGTCATAAATGGGTGTGGCGATGGCTAATAAGGACACATGATTCTAACAGATACGAAAACAGTCGCATTTCAAAGGCAACAGATCACACGAGAAGTCTTAGTAAGTAAATGCAGAAAAAGTAAAAGTAACAATTAAACTATGTATACGACATATATAAGGTCCAGATGCAAAATGTGTAGCACATCGAGATTACACATTTTCTAGTAATAATAAATGAGAGCACACATCTGCTCAAATGAGTAAATATTATTAAATAAAACAAAGAACAACCTATGTCAGAACAATAGAATATCATAATGATAAAAGAGTAAAGCGCACCAATAAATATTGAGATATGATAAGTATTATTCTCTATAAAATAAGTGTATATATCAAATACAGTACGAATACATAATAGCATCTGCAGCTTCTATATTTCCCGTTTTTTTTTTCAAAAAAAGAACATTCGAATATACCCATTAAAAAGCCAGTCAATAATGCTACAGTTTATACATTTTAGATAGCTCAGGGTTAACTTTCACGCAAAAAATGTAAACACCTCGGAATGTGTAATAGAGAATGATATAGAATATAAAAGCATGTGTATTACAACAAATAAGACATATATTAGGTTGTTTAAATTATTAAATTAACATTTGTTAGCGAAAAGCATTACATCATGTTCGTATTTTATTATAATTCATAGTGTATGACTGCATGAACAAATGAACATGACATTGCTTTAATGAATGGATGATATTAAATATCAAAATATTTACTCGGACGAAAACATTCAGTAGTCATTAATTTTCTTTTTATTGTATTGAATATATGTTTTCATAACATACTGGGTTATCAATAATATTAAAAATATATATGTATTGATACACCCCCCACACACACATGTATATATATATATATATATATATATATATATATATATATATTTTGATTTTATTCCATTAATTGCGACAAAACAGGCTTTGTTTCATTGGTGCGAGTAGCTACCAACTCGTCGGGCGAAAGGAATTCAAAACCTTTTTTTTGAATTCCTTTCGCCCGACGAGTTGGTAGCTACTCGCACCAATGAAACAAAGCCTGTTTTGTCGCAATTAATGGAATAAAATCAAAAAATATATATTTTGCTCTGAATTTTCATTGAGCACTCTCATAAACCCGGTTTCAACTTCCTTCGGATTCATACCCCCTGGATATTTGTAACAAGTTAATTATATATATATATATATATATATATATATATATATATATATATATATATATATATATATATTGAGATATGTATTTTTTATCGTTTTTTTCTGGTTATACCTTGCATATTATTTGACATCCACCTCAAGTGGATATTTATTGTAGATATATCATTTAGATGCGCCGTCAGACACATGTCATTTTTAATTGACTTTGTAATGTTTATAATAAACAGGGTAACACAATGGCATATTTACAAGACTGCATTTACGGAAGTACAGCAGAGTATGCCCCGGAAAGATTGAGTGTCATTTGTAAAATAGTGTATATAATCAGAAAATCGAGTAGATCACCATAACACAATAATATGCACATACACACACGCCCCCCCCCCCACACACACATACACATAGTCAACCAGAGAACACTTACAAAACTATTTATTTTAATTAATTCTATATTCTGCCTGCGCTGGATTTCAACCTGTCAGTATCTAGAAATAACGAGTGCATATTTATAATACACATACTGAAATTTAAATTCATTCACCTTATCTCTTACTGTGAGAGTGTTAGTGCTGTTAATCACAAACACTCTTAGATTTAGAGTATTTCTTTTTTATAACGTTAGATATTTGCTCAGCTTTAAATTGTATTTGTTCATCAGTGACGCTTTTAATTATTTACCTCGTTATATTCAAAGTGTGTGTTCTAATCCTATTCTACGTTATGAGATGTGTTTTCTTACATATATGAGCAGGTATTATGTATTAATTATATTCATCTGTAATATTTTTACTGTACCTATTTTATTAGTATTTCAGTCTCGTCACTTTTAGCAATTTTAGTTAAGCTTTTTAAAATGTTATTTTTGACTTTGCAGTGTGAACGTTTTTATCTCATTTCATCGCAATTAAAACACTTTGTTATTTGATAGTGTACATATTTGTAGCAATTTGATTGTCTGCACTAAAATTCGGTTTAGGAGGCAAATTATTATGTTTTGGTTGATAACATTCTCTTTGGAAATACTTTTATTTTTTGTTACTGATTTTTCTAATGCGTGACACTTCGCTTTTTTCAATGTTTCTTGCATCTTGGCAAACACTAATAAAATGTGGCAATATTCTGCAATATGTTGAAGGGTTAAACTAGGTACATTGTCTAGTTTATTAAAACCGTTTTCGTTGGATGCCAGCCTCATTATTTGTTACTAAACACTGTTTAAATTGTTAGCGCTAAACTCTGAAAATTCAAAAACACAGCAGTGTTTGTTAAGTACTGTATTCAATGTAGTGTAGTATTCGCAAATTTGTACTTGTTGGATTCATGCAGTTTTACAATTGAGTTAATAATTGTACCGTTTACACAAATAAAACTTGCTGGGTGTGTGTGGCAATATATAATTGACGAATTTTGATGGTTTAACACTACCGACTCTTCTTAATAGTTAACGTATATTTTTAAAAGTTTATTATAAAGATTTTTAACGTCTTAAATACAAAGCGAACAGGCAAGTAAAGTTGATTGCTCCCCAAAAAGGGTTTGTAAAAATGCACATCTATCTTAAAATGTGTTACTCTGTTCAATCATTCGTAACATTCGTTTTGTTTTTGTTGCGTATGAAAAAACATTTCCGCAATTTTTGATTTGATTTTTAAAAATATATATTTTCTTGTTCTTTGAATTCCTTTATTAGACTTATTCTATTTTCTCTTTCCTGTGATATTCTATTTGTTCTATCAGTTTTTCTTAAGATGTATCTTCTAGTTAAAGTTGTTATTTTTGGTGGTATTATATGTTGTCCAATATGGCACTTAAGACTTCCTTTATTTTCGTTACTTCAGTACAAACATTTTCCTGTGTTTTGTGTGTTATATTTATACAGCCGTAACCTTTCCTGTCTGAAAGATGACTTTTAACAATCTTAGCGTGAAACAATAAAAGTAAGCTTGTGTAATCTTTTTTCCGTGTGCCTTATTAAGAATGAAAAACAGAGACACATCTAAACACCTCTTGCTGTTGTTTTTATTTCCGTGGTCAAACGATTTATATGTCAACACCTCGTGTTGGTCAATGACTTGCCATCATTGTAATCATCTCAAAACAAAGTATGTTTTTTAAATCATATTTTCTGAGGTTGGAGACTTTACCTCCGCAGATTTGGAAAACACTGTGTTTTTACATTCCAGTATCGTTGTAATTTGTCGCTGTTACAGCTTCCAGTAAAATATTTTTGAGCACATCATCTAAGTATTTATCAAAAATCACACATCTCCAGTTGTAGTAATAATTATGGTGTATCTGACATGTTCAAGTTAAACCTCTAGTGACGCGGGTGACATAAGTAGAAGTTATGTAGTGTATGATAAGTTCCCGTTATCATTGCCGGTTCTGTTGCCATGAACGGTCAGTAATGAATAAGAAAACCCAGTAGTATATCTACAGAAGTAAATACTACTATTTTACAAAAAATATGATGGCAGTTGTCGTAAACTATTCAGTGCACACTAGTTAACATGCTCCATGAAGTCACGAAACATTGTAAGTCACTATTACAGCATTACCAATATATATATATATATATATATATATATATATATATATATATATATATATATATATATTTATGTATATATATATGTATATATATATATATATATATTTGTATATATATATATATGTATATATAAATATATATATATCTATATATATATATGGTGTGGTGGAGTTATCCACAGGTCTGCGTGATGCGTCTAGTGCAACAGTGGAGCGTACTTGTAGTTGCATGTGCTTCCTACTCTTACTCTTTGCTCCGCCGCCAGATAGCCCACTAGCTGAGCGAAAAGGGAGCCGAGTGAGTAAGTCTCCCCTGCTGGTATATAGCCTATCCCCAGACAAGACTCTAGTCTGACCTCCTCGTGGTACACTATGGTAACTGGGCGCTTTGCGGCCCCAAGCTAATAGACTAGAGATCTTGGAGTAGGTTAGAACCCCAGAGGTGCAGTGTGCAGGGCCTGCTGGCATGCAGATATGTCCCGGCGCTCACCAATCTAACCTCCTGCCACTGGGTAGTGGTCTGTATCTATATATGTATAGACATATATATATGGTGCCGGGTTATGAAAATTCCCATGATAGTATCTGGAAGCGCGTTAATTCCACTGGGCAAGATACCTCCCTTAGTCTTTGTTAAGACAGGTATCTAGGAGATGGAAAACTCTGATGTTAAACCTGAGGTCTTTTCTTGCTTAATCTGTGGCGATTTTTCTGCACCGACTTGGGTTTATGAAAAGGTCCAAAAAGTGTGGATAGTATTTACACAGGCTTTCACCACTATAAACAAATCTTTTGTGTGGGTTTCTTGACAACTTAAGTTTATACCAAAGTCCTGCATACAAAAAAAAAAAAGTCCACAGGCGATAGGGTAAGGCGACTGGAACAGGTAAAGGATATTACTGGAAGTTCTTAGCTCGATCTCTACACTTTGGCGACCGGTGGGTGATGGCCGTTCTGCCCAAACATTTGAGCAATTGTGCAGTCCGTGTCCTCTATCGGTGACAAAGCAGCCCTGTTTAGGGATAGCACTGCTTTCCCTATGCTGGGGAGGGGGCGATAAAAGGAGCCCTAAACATATGCTTGCTCATCATTACCCTTGGCAGCCAACTGCAGCTGTCTGGGTATCCAACATGCAGTCACAATAACAGAAGAAGTAAAAACTTTCATTTTCGATCTTGGAATGTCCGTACTCTACTTGACAATGATACTCAGCCAGAACGTAGGACGGCTCTTGTCGCAGTTGAGCTTAAAAGGTTTGACATCGATATTGCCGCCCTTAGTGAAACTCGCCTGGCTGGAAATTCACAACTAACAGAAGAAAAGGGTGGTTATACCTTTTTCTGGAGTGGCAAAGGCCCAGAGGAGCCTCGACATTCTGGAGTAGGATTTGCTATCAAGTCCAATCTTGCAGAGTCATTGCCGACCCTTCCAAAGGGGTTTTCGGATCGCTTGATGACATTAACCCTTAATCTTGAATGTGATACCCGTGCTATTTCAATTAGTTTTTATGCTCCCACGTTGAACAGACCAGAGCAGGAGAAAAATGATTTTTACCAGCAACTAAGAGAAATTATCACTAATGTTCGACACAAGGACAAACTTATTCTTTTGGGTGATTTTAATGCACGTGTGGGTGTGGATAGTACATCATGGCATGGTGTTCTGGGTCATCATGGCGTTGGTCGTATGAATGGGAATGGTCTTCGTTTGTTGTCTCTTTGTGGAGAGCTTAATCTGTGCATTACCAACACTGTATTCCAGCAGAAAAACTCCCACAAGACTACATGGATGCACCCTCGTTCTAGGGATTGGCATTTGAGTGACTACATCATCACCAGGAGACGTGACCCTGAAGACTTTCGTATAACTAGTTCGTTCCATACAAGTTGCTAGCTTTCAGATCATGCCTTGCTTCGAAGTAAAACGTCTTTTCGTTTACAGCACAGACGAGTGAAACGCTCCTCTGTCCCTAAACAGATAAACATTCTACCAGTAAAGAATACCGTTCAGCGGGCAGCACTGTCGGCCTGTCTTGATCGCTCATTGGATTCTGTTGAGATAACCGATGATATCGAATCTTCCTGGAAATCCTTGCGGGACGTAATTCACACATCTGCATTGGAGGTTTTGGGGTTACCTGTCCGTAAACATCAGGACTGGTTCGATGACCAGAATGTTGAGGCCCAGGAGTTGATCAATGAAATGCATAAGGCTCATAAAACCTGGATTGATGATAAGAACTCAACACTAAAGAGGAAATTGTACAAGGAATGCAAAAGTAAAGTCCAGAAAGCATTACGGCAGATGAAAGAGGCATGGTGGTCCTCACATGCCAAATTAATGCAAGAAGCATTTGACAGAAGAGACTTGAGAGTTTTTTATGAAGGTATTAAGAACGTTTTTGGACACACGAATCTGGCGGTTCTCCCGTATCTGCAAATGATGGCACACTGATAAATGATAGAGCGGATATATTGAATCGCTGGAAGGAGCACTTCGAAGCGGTCCTAAACAATACTTCCACAACTGATGAAGAAATACTTTCATCTATCACTGAACGACCTGAGATTCCTGAACTCTCCTTCCTTCCAGCAATACATGAAGTTTTCGTTGCTATTAGGCAAATGTCGTCAGGCAAAAGGTCAGGGAAAGACACCTTACCTCCTGAGGTGTTTAAGTACGGTGGCCAGACACTAGTGAAGAAGCTGCACAGTCTCTTTGTGAAGATCTGGCAAGGTGGAAATGTCCCTCAGGATTTCAAAGATGAATTAATTCAACACTTGTATAAGAATAAAGGCAATAGAAACATATGTGACAACCATCGAGGCATCTAACTTTTGTCAATTGCAGGGAAGGTCTTGGCAAGGCTTATTCTCAACTGAATAATTAAACACCTTGTTGATGATATCTATCCCGAATCTCAGTGCGGTTTCCGTGCTGGTCGGGGTACTGTAGATATGATCTTTTTCCTCCGTCAGGTTGCCGAGAAAGTTCGGGAAAAGAACGAGGAGTTGTATATGGTTTTCATTGACCTTACAAAGGCCTTTGACACAGTAAACCGCGAAGCCCTCTGGAAAGTGTTGGACAAGCTGGGAATACCTGACAACATGCTGAATGTAATTATTTCTTTCCATGATGGAATGAAGGCATCGGTTGTTTCAAATGGAGAGTCTTCAGAACCTTTCAATGTGACAAATGGTACCAAACAGGGTTGCGTAATGGCACCTGTGCTATTTGCTTTGTTCTTTTCAGTTATGCTGAGATATGCTTTCGCTGATATAGATACTGGGGTGAAGTTTAAATTTAGAACAAGTGGTGGTCTCTTCAACCAGCAACGTTTCAAAGCTAATACTCTTCTTCGACAAACTGTCATCAGGGATCTTTTGTTTGCAGATGACGCTGCCCTTTGTGCAACATCTCGGGAGGAAGCGCAACTGCTTGTGGACAGGTTTTCGCCTGCTTGCAAGGCTTTTGGTCTGACAATCAGCATCAAGAAAACAGAAGTGATTCACCAACCTCGCCTCATGCCTAAACAAGTTCAGGGTGTGAAGCAACGGCCACCAGTTAAGCAACGTCCACCAGTACACTGTTTTCCAGATACTCCAATCCAAGTGGACGATAAAGATCTGAAATATGTGAAAAACTTCACTTATCTTGGGAGTAAGATAAATTGGAGTGCCTCCCTTGATGACGAAATCTTTAACCGAATTGCGAAAGCAACCACTGCCTTTGGAAAACTGCGTCATCGGTTATGGAAGGACAGGGGGATAAGTTTGAGAACAAAAGTACTTGTGTATAGAGCAGTTGTGCTAACATCACTGCTTTATGGATCGGAATCATGGACAGTCTATCGCAGCCACATTCAGAAGCTTGATGTCTTTCACAAAAAATGCCTTAGAACGATTTGTGGTGTCACCCTAAGAAATCGGATGTCTAATGCGGACCTATTTACATGCTGCGGTATTGGCGGAATTGAAAGCTTTTTGATGCTATCACAACTGCGTTGGGCAGGTCATGTCTTACGTATGAAAGATGATAGAATACCAAAGCAACTGATGTACGGCGAGCTCAACAGTC